>JBBMEF010039411.1:0-14353 GCA_037832685.1 Sicyos baderoa | reverse complement strand
CAATACCTAGAAAATAATAACAATGGTAAAGCACAAATGTAATCTAACTAATCGGGCAAGAAAGATACGGGCAGAACATGCGTTACCAAGCGATCGATGACGTACGAGGCAAGGCAATCCAGCGGAGGGAGCTAATTTCGCTTGGGCAAAATTAGGGTGACTGGGGCGAACGCAAAGGCAAGGCTGACAAGACAGCTAACTTCGTTTCGTCGGACGGGAGCTTCGCTGGAGCGAACAATTTTGTTTCGTCGGACGGAAGCTTCATTGGAGTGAACAGTTTTGTTTCGTTGGACGACAGCTTCGTTGGAGCGAACAGTTTCGTTTCATCGGACGACAGCTTCGTTGGAGCGAACAGTTTTGTTTCGTCGGACGACAGCTTCGTTGGAGCGAACAGTTTCGTTCCGTCGGACGAAAGTTTTGTTGGAGCAGAAGTACAGGTGAAGGCAATAGACGACGTGTGTTGCTGGCGCGGCGAGAAGTTCGCTTGGGTGAACCTTGGACAGGCACGGTCGAGAATTTCGCTTGCGCGAACCTAGGACAAGCGCGGAAGGCTGTGCGAGCAAGGAACAGCGACGGAGAGACTCGGCACGGCCCAGGCTTCGCTTGAGCGAAGGGCATGACGAAAGCGTGCGTGCGTCTGAGCGACGGAGCGGCTGTGCGTGCGAGGTACAGCAACGAAGACACCAACTTTCGCTTGAGCGAACGAAACTTCGCTTAGGCGAACAGGCGCAGAAACAGAACTGGAAAACGTGACTCCCGGCTTCGAAAACAGTACCTTTCAGATCCAGAACGGAACAAAACTTCACGAACAGCTACCCAAACATCCTGGAATGATTCCACCACGAAAACCCACTCGAAACACAACTAGAAAAATCCAATAAAGGGAGAAGAAGAAGATCGAACCTACCAAGGAAGCTTCGAGATGTGAGCGACGGAACGTGCGAAGAACGCCTTAAGAACAACCCGGACAGCAGCTGGATCAATCTCGAAAACCCTCAACAAACCAAATACAAACAACCAACGATTAACAAACACACCACGACGAAAACCACGAAGAAGATGAAGAAGAAAGAATCGATCTTACCTTGGAAACCATGGAGAGAAAATCGAAGGAGAGGGTGAGAGCTTGAGAGAGTTTGAAGTTCCATGACGGCCATAAAAATGCAAATGTGAGAAAAGGATGAAACCCTACATAAAACCCTTCCATTTTTCTTTTTCTTTTTAATTAACTTAAATTTAATTTAAAATACCACTCCAAGAGTCATGGTTCAAATCCTAGCTTTGACATTCTTTTTAAATCTTTTAAAATACAAGCTTCCCAACACTTAGCTCCTCTCAAAGGTCAAGGGTTCAAAACCCAACGACGACCAATAAAACTCCTAATTTTACCAATTAAATCCAAAGCTCCAAAACCTCCAAAACACAAACCAAAACCTTTAAATCCATAAATCTCGAACGAACTCCACGACATAGATTTATCAATACATAAAATGCCAATAACCAAGAATAGAACTCCACTAATAAATCCAAATTCTGAATTTCCTTCAAGGACCAAACAACGGGAATAACGACCAAACCAACCTGAAACGTCTTTCTGAAATTACGGGCCGTTACAGCCCGAGACTCGGGGAACCTCAATGCTCCCTTACTCGTGGCCTGCCCCGATAGGGTCGGGTGACCTTTTGGTGTTTGCGTACCGCTTCTGCTACACTATTGGAGTGGCGCAGCGGAAGCGTTGCGGGTCCCTAGCAGAGGCCAGACTAACCTGAGATATTTGGATATTGTCTCCGCATCGCATTTCAGTGGGTCCCTGGTAGAGGCTAGACTATCCCGAGACATTTGGGTAGTGTCTTCGCAGCGCAGTTTAGTGGCTCCCTGGCAGAGGTCAGGCTACCCCGAGACATTTGGGTATGTCTCTCGGGACACGGTTTGAGACGTGTCCCGACCTGGGGTTTAGGGGAACTATGGGTTTCCCTCACTCGTGGTCCTTTCCTAACGGTGGTCAGATGATCCTATACTTTTTCTCACGGCTTGCACGCTGTCTTTTGATATTGTTTGCTCGTGACCGGCCCATGGGTCGGGCACGCATGTGTGAGGCACTTAGCTTCATTTGTTGTATTTTCTAATTTGTTTATGTTTGCATGCTTAACCCTATAGTGGGCCTCCTTACTAGGTATATTTCGATATACTCACCTCTTACATTTAAGGTACGGACCCATTCCGAGGTGGCTAGGCTAGGAGCTACATCGATCATGGACACGGTATCCACCATTTTCCTTCCGCATTATTTTAATTAGTGTCGAACTTTATGTTTTGAACTCTCTTGAACGGTATTTGTTTTGAACTATCGGGATCCCAAACCATGTTTTATATATTTTCGAACTTTAAGTAGTGTTTTCATGATTTTATAAGGTTTTGTTGGTAATCGCATGTCTTCAGTTAGTAATCGCATGATTTTATAAGGTTTTAAGTAGTGTTTTGAACATTTTTAAAACGCATGCGCTTGTAACACCCCATTAGATTATTTTAGAAAGACGGGTCGTTACAGTTGGTATCAGAGCTCAGAGTCATAGATTTTGTAGACTGGTTTACGATGTAAACCGTGTGTCCATGATCATCAGCAGACTAGCAGCCGCCAGGTATGTCGAAAATTAGGGTGGGAGTAAAAATCATGTGTAGTTGTATGATATATATGGTATTGTTTGATTGTAAGTCTTCATTAGGATCTATTGTGTGTTCAGTTTTAGTGTAGCTTCCTTCTTGTTGTTATGACTTCCGAGAGAGGGATTGTAGAGGCACGCTTTGCCCTTGTTGCTGCACTTGTAGGAGCATTTTCCTTCGTCACTCAGAGGCAGGAGCACCGTAGTGTCACTACCTACACGCAAGAGTTTGTAGGTTAGCCTATTTCCTGCATCAGATCCGCGCATGTCATGGAGTCAGTCGGGAGCGTACTTTCAACATCATGTAGTTCATACGTCTACTGTTCAAATCATGCATTATGTGACTACGTAGACTGTTAGCAGATTCGAGGCCTTCGAGAGTTCGAGTAGCAGCCTGACGTGGGCAGGAGTTCGAGTCGCACCGTGGGGTTCCTCGTTCAAGAGACTACTTTGATCGGGGGAATCCCTGTCGTGTTGGAAACCAGACCTGTTAGCATGACCCCGACCAGTCAAGGAAGCGACCTAGGAAGAAGCAAAGGTAGAGGTCTCAGCGAGGTCGTCATCAGAGTCCTCTTGCAGATGCATTGGAGTGTCGCGATTTTTCGAGGGTTCACTAAGGACCATGTGTGCCCAAGGTGAAGGTGTGCAAACATTGTGGTTAGGAGGGCCACTTTGCAGTGTGTTGCGTGATGCCGTTTTCCACTGGGGAGTCTTCACGCGCATCGTTAGTCGCGCCAGTCACTTCAGCTGAGCCTGCTCTTTAGACCGATGAGTTTGTTATCGTGTTCATAGGTTCCTTGCCCTATTCATTTATTAATTCATGTTTTGTTCGATCTTGTGGTTCTTGCTTGATATGTGTGCCCTCTATCTCTAATCCGTGTTGTTGGTTGTGTTTGTGATGTGACTTGCTGATGCCCAATTACTGCAAGCGTGATCGTTTTGCTCTTTGTGTTTTATCATGTTGTGTTATTGGCCTAGGACCATATTACTCTATTTTGTTCAGCATGACCATATTGCTTTGTTTTGTTTGTTCATCATGTTCATGTGGTTGTAATTATTCGCTATCTGTTACATGATGATTTTTATGGCTTTATTGGTTCACCATGTATGTTTGGATCTGGTTAGTTGCATCATGATGGTATCGTCCTGCATGTTCATTATAGTCGTATTTATTGCTTATTGTTTTGAGAGTTGGAGTTGGTCGGATCCGTGTATCAAACGAACTACCAACGTTCGCTCTACTAGTTTTACCTTTATTCGAGTTCCATGCCACCTCGGGCCTATTGTGGTTGGTTGGTAACCCCGTAGTCACTGACTGCCTCTGAGATAAGGTCAAACCCAGCCCCTCTCCTTTGTCGAGCTTCAAGTTCAGAGCGTGCAAGTCAGAGGACTGCCCTCGGTTGTTTTGCAAGCCAAGTTCGTTGTTATGTTTCTTCATTGTGTGAAGTCTTGCCTCGCTAGTTTGCTTTGTGATGTTTGATCGGAGTTGTGTTTGAAAGTGGTGCTCGTGGTGTAAGTTTGTAGTTTCGCATTCTAAGGAAAAGTTGCGTAGTAGTAAGTTTGTTATGAGGAATGCGCGGGAAGCTTCAGGAGCTTGAGTAAGTGAAGCTCGTCTTCAATGTGGTCGTTCTAGCGGGTTGAGGCTTTTGTTCGTGTTTTGTGTTGCAGCCGAGTACGAGTGGGGTTTTTGTTATGAGTTCTTCGTTCGAGTTGCAGCATCGAGACCTGAGTTCCTAAAGTTCGTTGTCACTTGAACATTATTTACCCCAAATTGCTTTTTTTAAAATAATTGTTTTGAACCTAACCTAGTAAGGTATGTAATGAGAAACCATATTTTGAAACAAGAATTATAACTTGGTGTTTAAAGATTAAAAAAAAAAAATGAACGATTTAACTTGTCATGATAATAAAAGTCATGGTGACCCTTTTACTAAATAAGTTTTAAAGTGGCTTGAATTTCAATTGGTGGAAATGTTTCGCACAACTTGAGTAGTGAAGTGAAATTTGTAACTTAAATGGTTTAAACAATGAGGACAAAAATTTTAACCTATAAACAATGTTTTATTATCTTGTAGACCAAAGTACTAGTTAAGTTTAAAACCCTTTCAAGTTTTGTTTTGGGCTTTTGGAGTTTTGTGTTGTGAAAGTTGTGGTGGCACCAAAAAGTGTCGTGAACCACTTGGGGTTCATGAGACAAGGTGCAATCTTGTTCTTTGGGGTGTTTTATCTTAAAGTAGCTTTCGGGACGAAAGGCTCTTTAAGAGGAGAATATTTGTAACACCCCTAAAATATTATTATTATTATTAATATGATTGTTGAATACTCATGGTTAACTCATATCTCAACTCATTCTTTATTTAAATTCATTGCTTTTATAACTAGTTGAAAACTTAATTATACACTCTGCATTACAATAAGTTAAATCAAAGTTTAGATCTTTATTTTGGCTTAACAATAAATGGCACTTTAATTGCTTTAAAGGTTTTTACTTATTCAAAAAAGGGGAAAATGCTTTTTATAAAGAAATGGAAAATTTTACTTCTCTCTTCCCTTAATATTTCAGCAGCCACAAAATCTCTCTCTCTCTCTCTCTCTCTCTCATTTACACCTACCTCTAGCCTTCCCCCTCTTTCTTTTCACGCGTGTCTGCAGCAACAAGTGGGTTTTGATCTCAGCTGTTGAAGCGACGACATGTTGCACGCCTTGGAGCGTCGATTTCCCCCCTTTTTCCTCCCTCTACTCTTGCGCGCGACCAGACCTTCATCGCAGTCCTCAACCCGCATCATCGTCTGCTTTTGGGTTCACTCGCGGCTGTCTCTCCGGCGTGTTGCTGCTCCTCCACAGCCTCCAGTTAGCCGCCGTCGTTGAGCAGCACCGCCTAGCGCTCGGGCTCGTCGTGGTTGTTTCGTCTCCGGCCTGTGTTGCTGGAGCGGGTTCCTCTTTAGTTTTCTCTTGGATTCTTCATCCTCATCGTTGGGTAAGCCATTTCTGACCTTGAAAGCTCTTTTTCCAACCGTTAATGGAGTTTTTCCGCGCGAGTTCCTAAAAAAACCAACTTAGATTTGTTCTTGTTTCGTAGTTTCCGGGAGCTAGAGAAGTCCTTTTGAAATTATGAGACCAGTTCCGTGACCGTGGCGACGAGATGAAGAAAACAAGGTAAGGTTTGTTGGGTTTCGTGGCCACGCGCCGCCTTGCTGCCGTGCTCCGGCGACGTGCCACCAGTCTCTGGTGACGCGTCGTTAGCACAGTTTCTCGACCCCGTTCGCGTGGTGAGCTCTGCTTGGGTCGGTTCTGCTTTGTTTGCTCTCTTCGTTGACTTTTACACGCTTTTCTATGTTTAGGTGCTTTCGGGTTTCACCATTCTTTCATCGTTTAGCTCGTGGTTTCTCGTGGTATTTTGGTCGAGACGTCGGGAAGGTAAGGAGATCCATTATGATCCGGGCTTGTGGCTTAAAAGCATGTAATTAGGAGCATGTTAGAAATTATGGAAAAGTTGAGGTTTAGTGACTCGTTCATGTTCATGGTGATTGGAAACATATGTGATTAAATAGTATTTCCCTATGCGTACTTTGCTTGTATATTTGTTGATTGATTATCTGCTTGATATGTTCGAATAACTTGATCACTTAAGGTAATGCATGTAGTTATGATTGAAATACCCATAATTGGTAGATAGCTCATGAAAGAGATATGCATGTTTCATTGTTGTTGTTTCATCTATGTTGTCTGTATTCATGCTAGATGATTATATGTTCGGTTTCTCTGTTTTGCTGCTTAGAGGTTTGCTTGTATCATGTTATTATCTTGATACTTAATTTATGTTCGGCGTTAGAATCATTGTGTCAGTTATTATGTTAACCACCTAGACGAGCAGTTAGCTCAGACCTTTTAGACTCGTGATGCGTGATGTTTTGATGTTATTGATGTGACTCGCTAGTGCCCCTCAGAAACCGAGCGAGGATAAGGATCCTCTTTGCTTCGAGACACGTGGTAGAGCCGCATTAACCTTTTGGTTCACTATATGTATCCAACCTCGATGGTCGGATCCCGACCACAAGTCACATTGTTTACGGAATAAGGAGTTCCTTGGTTGTTGAGCACATGCCTATATTAGATCATGTGTGACTCTAGGGCTAGCTACCTCTTCTGTTATACATGTGGGATCCTACATGCTCTATGCATGTTCCCACTTGTTTATTGTCCCAATATGAGAGATGGTGGGCAGTTCGTCTGCATTCACCCGAATACTTTCTAGAAGAGGCCACTGGGACAGATGAAGGCGCAAGGAATGCCTGTCGGTGAGCCTGCATGCACTATGGGATGATGACTGCAGGCAGTCGGTCCCGCATGTTAGGGATGTCTATGTGTGCCCTGAGCCCGAGGTTTAGGGTCCCTTCAGTTTCCCTTACTCGTTGCTCTTCCAGACAGGGTCAGATGACTAATTGGCATTGTGTATGCCCTTAGTGACCCAACTGGAATGTCGATGTCTTGCCCGAGATTTAGGTTGTGTTTGGGCCCCGTTATGTAGACGTCGAGTTGGTTGTAATAACTGAACCCATGTTCCATCACTGTTTATCATAATTAGTGGTTATCTATACCGACATGTCCTTTTGTATTGTTTCAATAACCAACCTTCCTTACACCGTTCACATTGACTCACATTTATTATGATGCCTTCGTCTACCATAACCAAAGTGGTGTCCCAAACACACCCCGAGGGATGCTAAGTGTTCCCGTCACTCGTGGTGGGTCCCTGGTAGAGGCCAGGCTACCCCGAGACATTTGTGTATGTCTCTTTGGACACGATATTAGACGTGTCCTAGCCCGAGACTCAGGGAACCTCAGTGCTCCCTTACTCATGGCCTGCCCCGACAGGGTCGGGTGACCTTTTCGTGTTTGCGTGCCGCTTCTGCTACGCTATTGGAGTGGCACAGCGGAAGCGTTGTGGGTCCGTGGCAGAGACTAACCCGAGACATTTGGGTATTGTCTCCGCAGCGCATTTCAGTGGGTTTGGCAGAGGATAGGCTACCCCGAGACATTTGGGTATTGTCTCCGCATCGCATTTCAGTGGGTCCTTGGCAGAGGCCAGGCTACCCCGAGACATTTGGGTATTATCTCTGCATCGCATTTCAGTGGGTCCCTGGCAGAAGCCAGACTACCTCGGGACATTTGAGTATTATCTCCATAACGCATTTCAGTGGGTCCCTAGCAGAGGCTTGGCTACCCCGAAACATTTGGGTATTGTCTCCGCAACGCATTTCTGTGGGTCCCTGGCAGAGGCCAGGCTACCCGTTTGGGTATTTTCTCTGCAGCACATTTCAGTGGGTCCCTTGCAGAGGCCAGGCTACCCCGAGACATTTGAGTATTGTCTCCGCAATGCATTTCAGTGGGTTCCTGGCAGAGGCCAGGCTACTCCGAGACATTTGAGTATTGTCTCCACAGCGCATTTCAGTGGGTCCCTGGCAGAGGTCAGGCTATCCCTAGACATTTGGGTAGTGTCTCTGCAGCGCAGTTTAGTGGGTCCCTGGCAGAGGTCAGGCTACCCCGAGACATTCGGGTATGTCTCTTGGGACACGGTTTGAGACGTGTCCCGACCTAGGGTTGAGGGAAACTACGGGTTTTCATCACTCGTGGTTCTTTCCTGACAGTGGTCAGATTATCCTATACTTTTTCTCACGACTTGCACGCTGTCGTTTGACATTGTTTGCTCATGACCGGCCCATGGGTCGGGCACGCATGTGCGAGGCACTTAGCTTCATTTGTTGTATTTTCTAACCTTTTTCTGTTTGCATGCTTAACCTCATATTGGGTCTACTGTCTAGGTATGTTTCGATATACTCACCCCTTACATTTCAGGTAGGAACCCATTCCGAGGTGGCTAGGCTGGGAGCTACATCGATCATGTACACGGTGTCGACATTTTTCCTTCCGCATTGTTTTAATTAGTGTCGAACTTTATGTTCTGAACTCTCTTGAACAGTATTTGTTTTGAACTATTGGGATCCCGAACCATGTTTTATATATTCTCGAACTTTAAATAGTGTTTTCATGATTTTATAAGGTTTTGTTGGTAATCGTATGTATTCAGTTAATTTATTTTTGAACATTTTTAAAACGCATGCGCTCGTAACACCCCATTAGAGTATTTTAGAAAGTCGGGTCGTTACAGGAACAATCAGAATCAAGATGTTTGATGGAGTGGTCAGAACACTTTCTTCTGTAAGACACATTCCTAATTTAAAGAGGAATGTAATCTCATTGAGTACTCTTATTACAAAAGAGTACAAGTACACTGATGAAGGTGGAGCTTTGAAAATTAATAAAGATAGCTTGACAGTTATGAAAAGGTCAGAAAACTTCTGCCAATCTTTATGCATTACAAGGTTCTACAGTTCGGGGTGATGTAGCAGTTTCTACACCCTTGTTATCTGTTATGAAGACTAAATCTCTTCCACTAAACAAATTCAAACATTGCTTGAGTATGGTTGGTGTTTGCAATTTCTAACAACTTAAAGTTGGCGAAGATGGTTGAAGCTTTTCATTTGGTGTTTGGATCATTTAGCATCAAGATGGAGATTTGTTGTGATGCTAAACTAATACCCACATCGGAAATTTTTTGAAATCCACAGCCTCCATTTCCTATATATATGCTCACATATATTTTCATTGAAGACAAATCACAACAAATTTATAAGAATTTCATAATTCTTTTTTTCTAAATTCCTTTTATATTAATTTCTAACTGCATTTAGAAATTAATTTTGGTGAGTTCAATCTTTGAGTGTATTGGGATTTTGGTGAGTTCTTGAGTGTGCTCTATTTGTAATCCCGTTTTAAAACTCTAGTGGAATATTCTTGCTATCTTCGCCCGTGGATGTAGGCTTCGTCCGAACCACGTAAGATCTTTGTGTTATTGCTCTTTTCTCTTTATTCCATTTATTTGCATTTGTTATTGTCATAATTAGAATCTAGTTTACTTCCGCTGCATCGATATCAAGTAATATATGTTTAAGTTCAAGTATTCAACAATTTGTAGATCTCTTAACTCACTTAATAAGTTATTCTCAATTTCAGTAAAATGTACATTTTAATAACTAGGTTTATGAAAAACAAAGAAAAATAATAAATTTCAAAATATAGGAAAGGTCCAAATAATAGTCTTTATCTTGAGCTCTATTTGGCAATTTTGGAAGATGATCGAAGTGAAAAGTTGTACCTCATTTTGTTTACATCTCCAAATTAACTTATCAATAACCATTCTTATAAAATATTTATTTTATAAAAGTGTTTTTTTTTTTAATTATAAGAAACTTGATATTTGAAAAAAAAAAAACAATGATTAAAAAAATATACTTTGCAACATTTAGAATTTGTAATATTGAAACATCCCTTATATATTCTTGTAATTAGAGAGGTTTCAGTGTTACAAATTCCAAGTTATTGAAATATCTATTTCTAGTGTTACTAAAAGGACATTCAACGCGTTTAAATTCAAGATGAAATTTCTTGAAAATCGAAGTTCAAATTAAATTAAACTATTCAAAGTTGCTATAATACCATATAGTATCTAGCTATCAACAAACAAGCAGAAAAACAAAACACAATTTCTAATTTGGAAGACAATATTCCAAATGGAAGGGCTTTATACACAACAAGTGGACCAAAAATTTTGTGCTTCATGTGCTCTATGATTTGAACTCTTTGGTAAAGCAATTATAGGCATCTAGACTACTAAAGCTTTTTTATTTTTAATTTTTTTTCCTTTTTTCAAATTTTTTATCTCTAAATCTCCCACTTCCTTCTTTTGTCCTCTAATGGCAATATTTTTAGCTTTTATGCATATGCATACATTTGGTTTAAATTTTTATGCTTTTGATTAATCTTAAAATTAGTACAGTTTGGAATTAATTTTCGACTAACTTTACAACATAACAATAACTTTCACTAAAAAAACAGGCATGCTTCCAAACTTTGTAGATGGAAGATTGATATAAGTGTTGTTTTTTTAATATATAGTAAAATCTCATGGTACAAAGATGAGAACATGGTATTTTAACTTGTATACTGGTTATTAGTTTTGATAATGTTTAATTTAGTTTTAGATCAATAATACTTTGGATGTCTTTTAGTACAAAATCTATCTAAATGTTATTGAAGTTCAATATCATGTGAGAGGAAGGAATTCAAATTTATAACCGTTTGAGCGATGATATAATTAATTATGTTCATATATGACAAATAGCTAGTGATCTACTTAACTCCATAGAAATGTCAAGAATATGAATACAAAATATAAAATATTCGAAGAGAGCCGTAGATCCCACCTTGATGATTATTAAGGTTTAATTTGTATATATATATATATATGCATTCAAATGAAGCTAACCAACAAGAAGCTTTAATTTGAGCATATACCCAAAAGTTTAAAGGGTTTAATTAGTGCATAATGCCAAAAGGATAAAGGGTTGTTTGGTACATACCTTTGAATCTTTAAAAACTTTTAAAAAATAATAGTAATAATAAATAAATAAAAACTTAAAGCAATTTGGCAGACCTTTTAAGTAAAGATACTAATATTAAAAAGTTTATGAAAGTGTCAAATTAAAAGAAAGCAGTAATAGAACAAAAGGCTTTTGTTCTCTTTTTTAGTTTGTTTATTCCTCTATTCATGTAAAGAGTGCACTTTACATTATATGATGGTTGATATAATTGAAATTTACAACCCATTTGCTGATGAAATAAAAAGGACCGAGAAAAAATTATTCACATGTTTTTAAATAAGAAAAAAAAAACAATAATTAATGGTAGAAAATACCAAAAGAATGTTCTTAATTAATAACTTGTACACAATAAATGAAAGTCAAGTACCAATTTTGGAGATCGAATCTGTGATAATAGTGTTGAACTGAATTACCATCAAACAATGAAATTAATAATTTGGCGTATGACTTGAAATAAGAGATTAATCTCCCCCACTCTAAATAATAAATATGTTGAATTCAAAACAAAAATATTTTATAGGAAAATTTAGAACTTTTGCCACATATATTTGGGATTCGAACCTATAATCAATTGATTACTAATTGATATATGATGTCATTTGGAGTATTAACCACTTTTACAATATATATCAAATTAGGAGCCAACAAAAAATGGTTATTTAAATTAATTGAAAATTATTAATGCTTTTTGCAACAATTAAAATATTGTCTGCCTCAGTAATAAACCTATTTTTTTTTTTTTGTTTGAGGATTAAAGAATAAAAGAATTAAAGCTCTGGTTGTTGGAAAGGAAGGTTATTTTCGTCTTTTCAAAAGTAGATATTTAAGCCCTTGTTTGACAACACAAACCGAGGGACTGTTCACAGTCGCCTCTTATTCGATTTTTGGAGCCTCCTATTCGAGTTTAGCCGAAGTTGCAGAGCTTTGAATGAGCCAAGGAAGAGTTGCTGAGAAACATCTCTAATAAGGCTTCCTCTTAACCTTGCTCATCTATTTATTACTTTCTTTACTTTCGCTTTAGCATAAGTTGTAGTGAACACTTTTTCCGTGCTTTGAATGAAATGATCTATTGCTTTTATATTGTCTTGTGTTTATTTTATGTTATGAATAGCTAATAGTTTATTGGAAGGAAATAGGCAAGTAGGAGACTTTCGCCTCAGCAAAGCCCTAGCTAAGTGCGTTATTATGCATGATGTGTTTAACCTCAATATACATTGTTTAGCTAACTGTTGTATTAACTTTGTTTTACTTTCGAGAGAATGAAGAAATAGAGAGAGCTTGCATGTTATAACACTAGGTTTTGCTAAGTTAGCGCTTTGCATGTAAATTGAATACATAAAGATAAGGTCCGTCTAGTGTTGTTTTGCTTAGTTTAGCGAGTTTGAGTTCGAGAGAACCAAACCAAGAGCTCGAGAGAGCCAACTTCTAGAGCTCGAGAAAGGAAAAGAGAAGCAAGCAGTATTTCATTCTTAGTTTGTGAAGTTTTGCCCAAGCGAAACTATCTGAAAATTCCTATTCTCCTTTCGATGTTTACTTTACATTTATTTTACCTAGTTTAACCCCATTTTAATTATATTTCACTCGTTGCCCAACTCTTACAATTTCGCTTAAGCATAAGTTTAACACTAATCCCTGTGGAGATGACTTTTACTTACATTAAAACTTGCTACAACAAAGACTATACTTGCACAACCTTTGGGAATCACACACCATTTGCTAGATTAAAGTAGAGTTTCGCTTTAGCGAAACCAGAACTGCCACGTCATCATTCTCTTCCATTTATTAATTTAATTATAAATTCGTGTGTTGAGATTTCTCACAACAGTTTGCATGAATAGAAGCATGTTAAAAGCGTAGGTTATCGAGTTTTACACTGCTGTATTTTACTTAATTATATTTATGTGTTGATATGCGAGACACGATATAGTATAGTGGTGAATGGTTAGATCATAGAAAGACAAGACTTTATTAATTAAAGTCCTTCAATTTGTAATCACAACATTACGCAAGTATACGTAGTTGAGATTGCAGCAAGTGATAAGTATTTATATTTATCGATCCTACATGGATTGATGTCTAGATTTACAATTCTAAGAAAAGAGTCAAAACAAATAAAGAAAAAGTTTTGGTTATAAAATAGTTTGGTTTGGTTTTCAAAATACAAAAAGTAAGTGTAGAAAGTAAATTAGAAAGTAAATATGCAATGCAATGAGTAGAAATTCACTATACAATCCTAGAAGATATTAGGTGCGAGGCTAGCTAATGCGACTCTTGCTTCTTATACAATTGAATGCTTCCGCATTCAATGGTTTGTGAAGAACGTGCTTCGGCACCAAAACTTCATCTGAGAACTAGGCAACAAAAGTAATAGTGAGGTTATTCCTAACTCCCTAAATAACAAACAGCAGTTCGTAAAACCTATCATAACATACTGGGTCAACATGCACATTTTCCTTCCGGAATATTGCAAGGCTCATGCGTGGCTAGCAAGACGACGCATGAGTTCAAATAAAAGCACAGCAGTGTTAGTGTAATTAGCATTCGTTCCTAACATGCAACTAATCATATATAATAAAAACTCCTATAACGCAATCATTGTTTGAAAACAAGGCAGAAGTGAAACTAGTTGATTTTATTCATCCACAATTGTTTTTCTACAACAACTACTCCTAATAAAGCAATAAAATTGGAATTGATGCGAATGTAAAGTGCGCAGTCTCCTTGTCATCAGCTTCTACAACACAATTGGTGCTTCCTCCTGAAATTCAGCCTAATCGTGAAATTAGTCAGCCATCCGATCAGCTCGCCCGACTTTGACCTTCTTCTGGATATTTATAGTGTGAAATTACTTGGTCGGAAAGTCGGATCGTGTAAAGACCCGACCCGAATACGGTTCTAACCAAAGGCCCTTACTACATGCATGACATTTAAAGCGGAAAACATACTAACATGGAAGTCTATAACAAGTTCGATATTAAAAATTTAACTTTACTTAAAGAGGTTATCTGGCCAGATAAATTAAAACAACTTGAAAACTAATTCAATTCATACTTGGAGATTCAAATGAACTTGTAGACTTTCCATAACATGATTAAAATACTGTTTGCATAAAATAGTTTACTGATTAAACTAACTGATAAAAACTCAGAGTTCGTCAAATAGTAAATAAAGCATAAACTGTGTTAAACTGAA
>JBBMEF010039400.1:3283-14356 GCA_037832685.1 Sicyos baderoa | reverse complement strand
GCCATTTCCAGGTGTCTGCGGCATTGGAAAGACGAACAGAATCCAAATGTTGAGACAAATCCAGCCATTCTGATAATAAATGGTCTTCTGCTCATCAGTCAATAAATGGTGAGACAAATCCAAATGTTGAGACAAATCCAGCCATTCTGATAATAAATCCAGCCATTCCTTTTTCACCCCTTATCAGTCAATAAATGGTCTTCTGCTCATCTGATATGTTAATTTTTTTTTTTTTTTTGGCAGCTGGATGTTACATCTGCTCAGCTTCTGGTTACAGATAATGATTTTAGGGATAGAGATTTTAGAAGGCAGCTTAGTGATACAGCGAAGTCATTAATGTCTCTTAAGGTTATCCCTATCTTCAATGAGAATGATGCAGTCAGCACCAGGAAAGCTCCCTATGAGGTGTGATATTCTCTTGAATTATTCATTTTGATCTGCTCTGGGATTGTTAACCGGCGTTAGCGTTACTACCTTTTTCGGGGAGGGGGGCGGTCTTCAAACAAAATGGATTTATTTCTTTGCTTTCCTATCTCTTTTTCACTTGTCTCACTATTTATTTTCTCAGGATTCTTCTGGTATATTCTGGGACAATGACAGTTTGGCAGCACTTTTAGCCTTGGAGCTAAAAGCTGATCTCCTTGTTTTGTTAAGTGATGTAGACGGTCTATATAGTGGGCCACCTAGTGACCCTAACTCAAAGTTAATCCATACATACGTTAAGGAACGCCACCAAGGTGAAATTACATTTGGGGATAAGTCTAGGGTGGGAAGAGGTGGTATGACTGCTAAAGTTAAAGCTGCTACTGGTGCTGCATATGCTGGCATTCCAGTTGTTATCACTAGGTATGGTTCTTTGCTGAGTGCCTTAGAAATCTCCTTTCCTTTTTCTCTTTAAATAATATAACCATTCCACGCTCTATACTAAATGAGGGAAACTGCAAGATTTAATTCACCCCATATTTTCTATCTCATATAAATATAGACATGGGCAGGTTATTTCAGAAAGTGACAAAAAAACTATAAATTGAGGGATGTTTTATCACATGCACTTGAGAAAAGGATAAAATTATTCCTAGTTTACAAAATTTCTTCTTTGAAACTGAATGGAGCCTAGGGGCTAAGATAAATTGATTTTACATCTACATTTCATTTTCTTCATATAATCTTGAATGCTGATTCAATTTCAAACGGATTTTCATATTTATTTGAAGTGGATATGCTCCTGGGAGTATCCTTAAGGTTCTCAAAGGAGATCGTATTGGTACCCTCTTCCATCAAGATGCTCATTTGTGGGCCCCACAAAAGGATGTTGGTGCTCGAGATATGGCTGTTGCTGCAAGGGAAAGTTCGAGAAGGCTGCAGGTAATTGCTCATTGCTTTGTATGCAATGTTAGCATGATTTTTATACAGTTTATATTCCATAGGCGATCTCTTCTGAAGAGAGAAGAAAAATTTTGCTGGATATAGCTGATGCCCTTGAAGCAAATGAAAAACGTATCAGCACTGAAAATGAAGCTGATATTGACGAAGCTCAACAGTCTGGATATGAAAAGGCCCTAGTATCACGATTGGCAATGAAACCTGGAAAGGCAAGACTTGAGATCTTTTTAATTCTGCTGGTTGCATGGTTTAGTTTTATAACAATTTTTGTACTGCTTATTTGCTTTTTCATACACCCGGCTCTGATTACACATTTAATCAAATATATAACATTAGGTGAATAGTGAATATTAATTGTATATGAACAGATATCCAGCCTTGCCAACTCCATCCGTACACTTGCGAAGATGGAAGATCCGATTGGTCGTGTTTTAAAGAAGACTGAGGTAAAAAAATTATGGAATTTATCTTAATACTTAATGGCCAACAATATAAAAAATTTCAGGTGGTTTGGAATCAAACTAGTCCGATAGTATTTGTGTTTCAAAGTAGTGAAAAATATTATTTTCACTAATTTGTAATGAAATGGTTGATATTACCCTCTCAATAACTCAGGTTGCTTTGATTTTCTTACTGGCATTCAATTTTTGGATGGTTTTTGCACTTAGGTTTCAGATGGGCTAGTACTTGAGAAAACGTCATCTCCGTTGGGTGTTCTATTGATTGTTTTCGAGTCTCGTCCAGATGCTCTCGTACAGGTCAGTAGAAATCGCTCGTGGAGAATCAAAGTGTTTTCTCCATTGGGTGTTTACAATAGTGACTTCTTACTTTAATATTAACCCTTGGATTTATGATTTACATAGATAGCTTCGTTAGCAATCCGGAGTGGCAACGGTCTTCTTTTAAAAGGTGGAAAGGAAGCAAGGCGATCGAATGCAATATTGCACAAGGTATGTTGTTCTCTTCATGGTTAACTTAAATATTGCACAATGTATGTTGTTCTCTTCATGGTTAACTTATTATGACATTGACACATTGGATAACTTTCTTTGCTTCATGGTTAACTTATTATGACATTGACACATTGGATCACTTTTCTTTGCGCTAAATTGTAGGTTATCACAGATGCCATTCCAGATAGTGTTGGTGGCAGCCTAATCGGACTTGTAACTTCAAGGGAGGAAATACCTGATCTACTAAAGGTTCATTGAGCTGAAAACCTTACTTTAATTCTTAGTTATGTGACCAACCCACCATGGGTTGGTCTAGTGATCCAGGGTTAATGAAAAAATAGAAGACTTTTTCAATCATCAATGAAAATGTTTTGTTACCTATCAAAAAAAAAAAAAAAAAAAAAAAAAAAAATAGAAGACTTTGAGGACATATAATACCCTAGGATTTAATATCCTTCATAGTAAAAGCATCATTTTTCAAGAAAATCCTTAGTAATATTGATATGTGATAATAATATTGTAAAGCATCATTTTTGTGTGTGTATTATTATTATAATAAAATAATGAAAAATTAACAGGTATGATAAATCCATTTGATGAATAGAATTTAAATAAAGATACTAATTAGTTAAAGTAAAATCCGTTCAATAGGAACAAAAAGATAAGTAAATACTTTACTTCAGTTGAAGTTATTGATTGTCAATAATTGCAGCTGGATGACGTTATTGATTTGGTGATTCCAAGAGGAAGCAACAAACTGGTCTCCCAAATTAAGAATTCCACCAAAATCCCTGTTCTTGGTCACGCTGGTAATATGGATTGAATCCACCATTCTATTTCAATATATCCTTCTCTTACGTTCTTTTTTTTCTTCATGAAACTAACCATAATGGTCGTAAAAACTTGTGATTTTTGCTATTAGATGGAATCTGCCATGTGTATGTTGACAAGTCTGCTGATTTGGAAATGGCGAAGAGAATTGTACTGGATGCAAAAATAGATTATCCAGCAGCCTGCAATGCAATGGTACATCATTCATCAATTAACTTTAATTTTATTCCTTCTTCACTTAATTGAGTGGTTAACTTATACCTATTTGAAGCATTTGTATTTTGGTTACTTATTCATGATTGGGATTTTTTTTTTTAATTGTAGGAAACTCTTCTTGTTCACAAGGAATTGATCAATACTGGTGGGCTGAATGAGCTTGTTGTAAATCTCCGTACTGAAGGTTCAAATTGACACCTTTTTTTTTTCTTTTTCTCAGAATGCATGTATTATCATAATTAGTAGATAATTGTCTAGCCTCGAATCCTCGATGCAATTTCTGCAGCGCAGACTCTTTTATCCTTTTGTTCACTGATTCCATCTTAAGGGAGTTGTTGAAGTTTTAGATCACAACCCTAATTCCTAAATAACACTATCGTTTGAAGAACAAAATGGTGAAAAAGAGCATTAATGATGAAAATGGATGGCAAAAGTTCAATAATCTATGGATCATTTTTATTCTAATGTACGTGCTACTCCAACTGTAAATTTAAACTGGGTAATTGTCTCTTTCTTTGCCAGGTGTTACTTTGTACGGTGGACCAAGGTCGAGCTCTCTGTTGAATATTCCTGAGGCACGTACGTTTCATCATGAATACAATTCATTGACTTGTACGATTGAAATTGTGGATGATGTTCTTGCTGCCATTGATCATATACATCAACATGGAAGGTATGCTAATATTTCTTAATGCAAGAGCATTTCACAATGCTAATTGTCTGCATTTATATATCTTCTTCAAAGCGAGCACGCATTTTGTCTCTATTGATCACACTTCATATGTTGCTCATAAAAGAGTTCCTCTGTAAATTGGCAGTGCACATACTGATTGTATCGTTACGGAAGATCATGAAGTTGCTGAACTATTTTTACGTCAAGTTGACAGGTAAGATTACCTATCAAGTATTAACCTTATTTTGAATTTCATGCTAGATCAAAATTATGTGAAATTTGAACATAAGCATGAAAAAAAATGAAGGATTTGAATGAAAAATTAAATTTTGAGCCTATTCATAATACTGAATTATTTGAATGTAGTGCTAAATTTTTGTCTAATTATGAAAATGTTAAGAAATATTCCTGTAAAATCAAGATTTGTGTCTACGATTATTATGGAGTTAAAAGTCATATTAGACCTAATTACTTTAAATTGAGTGATTAGTATTAACCTTATTTGGCAGTTCCATTTTCTCCATTCTTTTATGATATTTTCATGCACGTGAGGCAGACTATTGGATAATGGTGCCTCCACTCTGATGGCTTATTTTAGTTTTTTTATTTATTAAAATCTGAGCAAAAAGTGAGGAGCCTATACAAGAATGATCTTGAATCCAAAACAATTTGACCTAATGCATGACTACAAATTGGCTTTGGCATTGAAGTCCAGAAAGAAACATTTGATGGCTTATTATTAATGCTGTTCGTTATGTTTTTGTGGTAGTGCTGCTGTTTTCCATAACGCAAGCACAAGATTTAGCGATGGAGCTCGATTTGGTCTCGGTGCTGAGGTACAAAATGCTTCTATAATTGGTCAGATTTCAACACGTCAAATTTGTTGCTTGGTTTTTACACATCCATTGTTTGTAACAGGTTGGGATTAGCACTAGCCGGATCCATGCACGGGGTCCAGTAGGAGTTGAAGGATTATTAACGACCAGATGGTATGAACAAATCATAGTCTCCTATACTGTACACATATACTTGCAAGTCTGCACATATTTTAGGAACACACGTAAAGTCAATATATATATATTTTTTATAACCAGGAAGTTGGAGCTTTAGCTCTCCTATACTCGGGATATTGTGTCCGCCCCAAGGTCTAGATTTGAGAGACATCAAAGTTTTTCATTCTTAAGCTCATCTCGTGACTCAAATTTGAGACCTCTACAACCATCATGGAGTGGCTCAATTGGTCAAAAAGGCCTTAAGGTGCATAAGGTGATGAGTTCAATCCATGGTGACCAACCTAGGAATTAATTTCCTACGGGTTTTCTTGACATCCAAATGTTGTAGCGTCAGGCGACATGTCCCGTGACATTAGTTGAGGTGCGCGAAACTGGCCCGGACAGTTATGGATATCAGAAAAAAACAAATGAGACCTCTACCCTTTCGGGTAGTATATATACGAGTATAATATTAGCACTGTATTCTCTAAATTAAGTTTAGCTCCCCTATACTGTGTAAATAATACCTTACTAATTAGGCTCCCCAGGTGAGGACAGTATATATTCAGTATAATAACATCAATGAATTTAAATTTGTGATTGTTATCTATGCAGGATTCTTAGGGGAAGTGGGCAAGTCGTGGATGGTGATAAAGGCATTATTTACACACACAGGGACATCAAGGTTGAGTCTCATGTCGTGGATTGATTCCGGCGGAAGAAATCGCGCTGGCTATTTATACGAGTCTGGCAAAAAATGTATAAAATAAGGTTTATCATCTTCCTTCTAGTTTCAGTTCGATACTTGAGAAATAATGTGGTTTAAATAGAGTTGAGAAGCGGCTAATTTTCCTATATTATTGGGTATTTATATTCAGTAGGTTAGGACCTTTCTTCAAGAACTGGAAATCCAGAGTTTATTGTAGCTTATAGGTCTTAAATCTTGAAGTATGATCCATTTGATTAGATCAGGCGCATTACGCGTGGAACTGTTTTTGTTGTTTACTGTTTGACAATTGAAGTTTGGCTTGGCATCTAAGAATAAGTGTGTTTGTATTGCGTGCATGGCAGTTGAACCGTTTAGACCTTGGTCTTCATAAATTAGGGGATCACAAACTCTTCCCAAAGGGTATTTGTATTACTATTACTGCTTTAGAATAATTGAGAGTTAAGTATCAATTTTTAGAATCGAATTCGTGACCGTGTGGATTACCACCAAACAATAAAATTAATAGTTCACTAACTTTTTCGAAAAAAAATAATAGTAGGTGTAGTTTTTAAGGTTCTTGAATGTTGATTGATTTTCAGATAGTTGGAATTCTTAAATTCTAAGTTACATGGTAGGAGATTCTTTTGTGTTTGAATTAGTGAAATATTTGCAATGATTTTCAGTGGGATATCTTATCGAATGGGGACTTGGTTCAGGAAATGGTGCACATAGCCAAAGGCCCCCACTCTGGAATTGTCTCATTGCTTTGCGTCAATGTGAGTCAGAATTTTATAATCAAATCAATAAAAATTAGGTTAATTTTTTGGGGTAATTTTTTTGGATACGAACAAATTGCGAGGGTTGGGAAGTTCTCAATCTTTTGTGCATTTTGTGATCTTGAGAGGGAGCAAGAGAGTTGCATTGGAGTAGAAATGTATGGTTTGATCATTGGCAGGCACTTATGAGAGTATATTAAAGTATTAAAATAAATTACGTTATTTTTTTTTATTTTTTTTTTTTTTTTTTTTTTTTTTTAATTAGTAACCATATTTGAGAGTATACGGAAAATTATCAAAATAATTTCTAAAACATATTAATACATAAAAAGTACATCAATTTTATTTTTGAAGAAACAATTAGTCTAAATGATACAAAAAATGGGTTTAAAACACATTTAATCAATAGGAACACTAGCAATAGCAACTAGAAAGCTTGTTATCTAAAGGCTCTTTTTTAAAAAAGTAAAATATTTATATTTCAAGTATTTAAAAAGGTAGAACATAAAACATTTTATATTGAAAGTAAATAAAAAAATAAAAAATAAAAAAAAAATAAAAAAAAAATAAAAAAGTCTACACATGCCAAGTAAAAGACTTCCTAATAATTTATAAGAAATTGAGACTATTTCCCTCCTCGCCAATTAATTTTAGGATAAAACTTTACGCTATCTAATATCAGAAATCTCTCGTAGTAAAGCTCTTTCATCGTAAGAGAATAAGATACTTTCCTATAAACCATAGAAGTTAGGAGACAAAGTTCATTCAGGCAGAAAAAGTAAATTATATAAATAAAATGAAGCTAGTTTATGCTTCAACAAAGCTCTTGAGTTTCACCAGCCATTTCAAATACTCTTTGCTGTCTTTGTTGATCATGTATTCCTGCAAGAAGTTTGTTGTGCTCGGTTTAATACCTCTAATCTCCAAATACTTGTGGAATGCCTTCTGAAGGTTCTCATCCAAATCACTGAAAAAACAAATGGCAGAGAAGATACTAACCCATCACATACTAATGAAAATTTAACCACGAAATCGGAGCCTTGTAGATTAGTCTATTGACTTAATAGTTGACTCCACTACATATTAGAGATACCCACATCCGTCCCACGGCCAGATCTAAAGAGACTACACGAATTTTACAATTAAACTTATTTACGAGTTTCATAGGGAGCATACTTTTTTTTTTTTTTTTTGAAACAAAGGTAACCACGTCCATCTCTAGATCAGACACCAAGAGACATCGAAGTAATGGAAACAAGAGAGGTGTCTACAAATTAATGTCACGACTCACGAGTGAGTCTTGAACCTGAGACCTTGAGGGGAGCACACCTTCAAAGCCCAAGCCTTTGACTACCGCACCACCCTCGGGAGATTTCAAGGGAGCATACATTGGAAACCTCAAGTCTCTACGAATTTCCTTTAAGGACAAAGCAGAAAACTTAAATGTAAATGCTTGCTTACTGGAAATCGGGGCCTTCGTATGCAATTTGATCCTCAGAATGCTCTGGATGTTTAACTATAAGGCTATCTATGGAAATCTCTTCGGGGTAAGCGCTGCAGCTAAACTCTAGGGAAGGTCCATCCTTCTTGGAGACACTAACAACCAATGGGATGCTAAACTGATTTTCCTTACTACGAGCATCGTCATCAGCGTCGTCGTCATCATTCACATTAACATTTTGACCAGTAACTAGATCAGGCATATGAACTTCAACACTAATAACTTCATCTTGATATGATCTCTTCAAATTGATAGATTGCATTCCAGCGTTATCTTCAATCTCAAATGGGAATCCTTGGGGCACTTCCTCAACCTTTCAGATAAAAAACATGTATGAAAATATCATAACCACCATTTACTGAAACAAGAGGTATATGCACATACAAAAGAAATAGAGAAACAACTTCTAATAACAAATTAATTTTTGATAATGTTAGAGTGTCAGGACCGGTCTACGCATACTCAAGTTTCAACTATTATCACGAGTCAAATGTTTAATCTTACAATATTTGATTTTCAATAAAAGTTATGAAATTAATTTATAAGTAGATAGCCATATAGCTAGAGTTCTTTGTTGAAGCACGTGAGACCTTTAAACTCATTTCAAAATCACATTTAAAGGAGCTAATTTTTTTTGAAACAAGGTAACCACGCTCGTCCCTAGGCCAGGTACCGAGAGACATCGAAAGAATGGAGACACATAAGGTGTCTACAAATTAATGTTATAGGTGAGTCTCGAACTTGGGACCTCGAGGGGAGCACACCTTCAAAATCCAAGTCTTCAACAAACTACGCCACCCCTTGGGGACCAAAAGGAGCCAATTAACCGCTCTCGAAAATGTTTAAAAAGTTGGAGATGTAAACTTTCCAAGGCACTAAAGCCAAGGTAATCCCCTCCAAACCATGTCAAAATTCAACTTCGTTCTCTTCAAAAAGATAATAATAATAATAAATCATACAAATTCTGCTATTACACATTGGACAAATGAAGAGACTTCAAACTTTTTTTCTAAGAAGATAGGTTATTCCTCTGATTGGCAATTGATTTTGAGATAAAAACTCACGTAACCTTAATATAGTATCATAACTCATTAAATCGAAACAATATTCGGTCCAATAAAAATGAAGAAATCGCGATCCGGTGTAGCAGTGCTTAGACAAGTAATGTATTATTCTCAACACAAAAAAAAAGAAAAGAAAAAGACAAGTAATGTATAGACATTTTGAGCAGGCAAACGCAGAGAAACACCATTAATATCTTATGGAGCTCCCATATTTCAGAGTAATCGTTACTAATCTTTATAATTGGAGTTTTGTTTAAGAATTAGGGCTCCTCGGCTAGGTAATGAAAATCAAAAGCAAAACTACTCACCCGATCGTGATCGTCCGTATCCTCGGCGCATTTGATCTCGGCCTCAATGACCCGTAGGAAAGTCGCGTCGGAGCTTGGGCGCTTTGACGATGAAAAGGCTCGGAAAGGGCTCAGCGAGGGACCCAAAGGCGGCCGGAAATTGAAATTGGAGTGATTGTTCGAATCATTGAAGATGGAAAAACTGTAAATTCGCAGGCCGCGAAAGAGGCGAAGAGCGGTGGCGGATTTTCTGATGATGGATGTAACGGCCATTTTTCTATCAAAGCTTCTTCTTCGATGACAGAGAAGGAAGAACAGGTTTTAGGGTTTATGAAAGGGTTTTTGACCGACTGGGCTTTATAATCAAGGGTACATTGGGAAATTCATCCATCATACCATTATGATCATATTTATTGGGTAATCACTTGACCATTAAACTAATGTATGAGGCAATAGGCATGATAAATATAATATAGGATAAAAATATAAGTTTAGTTTGTATGGTTCGAAAAAAGTTAAAACTAGTCGTCCGTGTTTATGTGTTTAAATATTTTTTGAAAACCGACATTCAATCGATCGAATTCGGGTTAGCTTTCAAGAACATGTCGATTAGAAAAGTAGTTAATATTTGTTTGTAGGTTGGTCAATCGAAAATTACCTTTATAAAATATTTATATTTTTATACAATTAAATACATATATTTTTTTTTATCTAAGCTCCGGTTCGAAAGCTATTTTGTTTTTAGTTTTTGAAATTTAAACTTATTTTTACTTAAATTTTTGAGGATTTTTCATGTATAACAAAAATTGACTAAAAAATTGCATATGTAGCACAAAATTAAAAATAATTGCACATATACCAAAATTGTGAGTGATTGAACTCAATCAATAACTAGTGATTGAATTCAATCAGTTGAGCTCAATCACTTAACAAACTAATTGAGTTCAATCATTAGTTACTGATTGAGTTCGATTGAGTTTATTACTCATAATTTTAGTATATGTGCAGTTATTTTTAACAAATTTCCTAAATTTTTTGTGCTATAATTCTAATAGAAAACCCTAGGGTTGGTATACATAATAAATTTCCTAAATTTTTTGTAATATTTTTCATTTTTTTTAAATATCCATCTTACTTTAAGAAAATAGTAAAATGTTAATCAAATTTTAAAAACAAAAACAAACTTTTCAAAACTCCTTTTTATTTCCAAATTTTTGTATAATTTTTACGAATTTAGTAAACTTTTAAAAAGGGGCTGGTAAAATAAGGGTTTTACTTTTGTACAACATAAAGTACTTAGAAGTTACAACAAATGCACGCGACATTCTAGTGAAATGGAAGATTCAAATCTTCAAACTCAAATTTTGTACTAAAGAAAAGGTAAATATTATGAGTAATCCATACACTAAAAATTTAATACGAACCACAAAAAAAGGTAATTCCTAGTGACGATTATCAAGAAGATGAAGGAAAGAATCTTAAACAGAAAAAATAAATTGGAAAATTAATCGATATATTATTACCCTGTATACACAAAAATATTAACGCCCTTGATTTTAAGGAGATTGAGAACTTGAACTAGCAGACACTTACATATTTATGCTGCCCATGAAAACAAAAAACAAAAAACTGGTACAAATCACTCACGAAGGATTTCACTAATTTGCAAATATAAACTCAGCTTTACA
>JBBMEF010039280.1:0-14373 GCA_037832685.1 Sicyos baderoa | reverse complement strand
TACGTTGAGCCCACTCGCCCAAGAACTGCCGACTAGGCTATGCCAATGCAGGGTTAGCTAAACCGTGCTGGCGGTCAAGGTCGGAGTATACGTCATCTCGAAACCCTGCCACGGGGTAATTTACTTTATGCCACCTCGGCCTATAGATGATGACTCTCCTTACAAGGCTATACTAAGATAACGTACAACAGCTCAGACATGTAATAGCATAAGTACAACTTAACATGGTACTAAAGAAACAAAGATAGACATGCTTAGCAAAACGATTAAAATGCATATAACATGTAGAAAGAACAACAACATGCTAGACAGGAAACAAGGCACCCTAACTACTAATATGCTTTCAATCAATTATCACAAGTAAACAAGTATCAATAAAGAGAGTAGGGTCCACACAACCCCGGTAAGAAATCTTTACCTGGTATTGACGAATATAGAACACACAAGCAGATCAAATAGCAAGTCACCAAAACCTAATCAATATAAGAATGAACAAATATTACTAAGTATAACTAAGAACAACCTCTAGAAGGCTCGCCAACAGCGAAGCGAAAGGAAGGGATCGGCGAAACGTTACCGAGACGAAGACGATCGGAATAGCAGGTCGCTCGCGGTTGTCCGCGCGAACGAAGGCAGCGAGCAGCGAAACGGAGAACAGCTGCCAGCGAGCAGGGACGACAACGAACGACTCTGATGCTGGTACGGTCGCTGGTTGACGAAGACACGCGTCTCGGGTTCGTTGGAGCGAAAACGGCTAGGCGACAGAGGGCTGCTTCGTGCGTCGATCCGTGCTAACGAACAGACTGGGATGCGTTTGGCGGCAGCGAATCGGACAACGAAACGAACTGAAGAGACTTGACCGCTTCTGTAACTTATGAAGAACAACAAACCGACGGTGGGCAACTTTACATCAGAACAAAACGAATAGCATAAACTGCTGGAGCGAAAAGGACTAACGAACGGAACCATTGTACCTTGTGAGCACTCGGCGAGTGAAGGCTGAACAAATCTGAGACGAACGTGATGCTTGCAGCAGACGAACCCTAGACGAACAACCCAAACAACAAAACAACGAAACTCGGCAGGCGCTAAACAACAAGACAAGCCAACACTAAAACCCAAACGGAAACCAAACGAAGCAACAGACTAAAGCGGAAAACACATCGAAAGAAGAGGATCTTACCAAACTTGTCGAGTACGACGAAACGGCAAACCAGAGACGAAGGCACGGCTGGAGCGACTTCGAAGACGCTTTTGCTTCTTCTCGGCAGCAGCTACACCACAACGAAGAACCTCCAAACTTAACCCACGGCGGCGACGGGAACTGATACCTCCTCGACAGCAGCTAACCGAACTCGGACAAGACAGACGAAGACGAACGATAAAGCAAGAAGTATGAGGCTTACCAGACGTCGACGACGAACACGAAATAGCAGGCAACAAGAAGACGAACGACTGGAGCTTGTGGCGGCGGGAGGACCTTCAAACGGCGGCGGCGAGGGAGAGAACCTTAGGGTTTTCTTCTTCTTGGAACTTGTGCAAATGATGATGACCTAGTCTCCTTTTAATCCAATAATTCCTTTGTGTTAATTAATTAAAATGTATTTAATTAATCCACCCCAAGGGCCTAGGTTCAAACCCCAACCACAACACTTAATTAATTCCAATTTAATCTCAATAAAACAGCAAAGCCAAACCTTCCAATTAATTCACAAAATTCACAAAACGACGATCTAGAAAACCGGCTGTTACATGAATGCACATACGACAACAAACCTTACATTAGATGATACAAGTTTTGAGAGTTAAATATCGATTTTTAATTTCGAACTCGTAATATTAGAGTTGCAATGGATTAATACCAAATAAGATAACCAATTGCGCCATTACCTTACGATACAATTGTAGCTTTTTTTGTTTATTTTATTCTACTAAAATTAAGTATACTGGTAAATTTATTATAAATATAGTTTTGAAATAGATAAATAAACATGTTTAAACTATCATTACAAAATTCAACTTTAATAAAGATTCGTGTGACTAATTGAACTGACCAATTTAATTAAAGAAGCCAAAATATATTCGATGCTCTATTAGAAAGTAAAAATTAAAGTAAGTTGTGATTAAATAATTCCAAATCCATAAACACACGGAACTAAAAATAAATTCATTATTACATATTCAACCACCAAATCAATACATTTATTTTTTTATTTTTTTTTTTTTTTATCTATAATTGTTCAGATCAGGTTGCGCGCACCTATCTAAATATTTGGATGCTAAGGAAATCAGTAGAAAATTAATTCCTAGTATAACCATCATAGAAAATCAATTCATAATTTAATCCTCAATTTTTTTTAATCTTTTAAATTTGTGACCTAATTTTAGTTTAATCACTATATTTTAAAATTAAATATTTTCTCAATTTCATAATAATTAGGGTAAGAGAATTGGACTAACAACCTTTAATTTTTTATTAGATTATTTTTAATTTTAATTTTGAATCAATATATTGAGAAGGAAGAATCGGTAAGGTAACCTCAAATTACTAACTCGTACAATATGTCACTTGAACTCATCGGCATTCATTATTACTTTTGTTGATCTTAAATTGGAATCATAAATGTGATGATTTCTAATATACTCAAAACGACAATTAAATAAAAACATAATTCAATTTACCAGATGCATAAAGCGTTATAAAAGGAAATTCGAATGTTTGTTTTTGTTTTTTTATTCTTTTGTAAATAAATAAAAACTAAAAACAATGGTATATATATATATATTTGTGTAAAAGATTATATAAAAAATGGTAATGAGAAAAAAAACAGAGAATTTGTTCACAGAAGCAGGAGCAGCGGAGAAGCGGTCCAAAAAGAAAAGAAAAAAGCGAGATAAAATCGGGTCTCTTAACAGATTTCATTATCCGAACCCTACTTTTTGTCTTCAACCCACAGATTTCTCCTCTGAATCTTCATCTTCATCAGGTACTTTGATTTTTCTCGCCATTTCATCCTCATTTTTTGATCCAGTTTCAACTCCGTGAGGTTCTTGGATTTGTTTTTCGCTTCGATTCTTGATTTTTCTCTCGCTCTTTGTTTTTAATGCGTTCCTGAATCTCTTCTCTGCTGATTGATTGCCTTTTGCTTTATGCTATTTTGTATTTTCGTTATTTACTGTATTGATCTCAGTTTCAGTGAGCTTCATCGAGTCCGGATCGTGTTTTGTATTCCGGACGTTTAATTCGAGCTAGTTTTTTGTTGATTTTGTTCATTATTGGACCTGTGTTGGCTAATTTGACCGTCTCCGGTGGATTCTAGAATTGTTCTTCATGTTTCTGTACACATTTTTTCGAATTAGATCTTATTTATGGAGTAGTTTAGTATGGATGAGCTGAGTTTAGCCGAGCTAATTTGATTTTATGGCTAAGTTTGGTAAATAGCTTAGAGAAAAAGAGGAAAAAATAAGATAGCTAGCTCATTTTTCAAGCTTCTTTCAGGCGGTTGTTCTTGTTTTCTTGCCATGTGAATTTCTAGATGCAATTTTTTGTTAGGGAAATCCAGAATTATCCAAGAAACAATTTCATAGATATGTGAAATTACCTAAGAGGAAATTACAAAAGTCGTCTCAAATTCATATGGAAGGTTATTAGAGAATCCACCTCAAAACTAATTGACAATGAGGGGAGTAACTCATATCTCTTGACTCCCCACTTTTCTAATGTGCAACAATTGTGAGATTCTAACATGTCCCTCAAGACGATGCCTATTTTGGCTCATCAATCTTGAATCAGATCTCAATTTCATTTTTATTGGATCGATACCCGTTTGGCTTTTTATGGGCTCTCATACCATATTATGATACAAATATTAATTAAAGTGGTATAATTATAATAGAGAAAAAATCATAGTTTATACCAAGTGACCACCAATTAGACAAAAGATTAGAAAATAAAGTAGTATCATAGTATGAACACGTATCTTAAAAAAGTATTTTATTTCGTTTTTGCCTTATAGTCCAAAAGAAAGCCCATATGAAATTCTCGAATAGAAAATTATCGTTTACTTTGTGTACGGGTGAATTTGTATTGACCTGTTTTCTTTTGACAAATGGTACACTCTTGAAGCTTTCGAGAGCTTGTTGTACATTTGTAAGCGTCTGCTTCAACAGGTAAAGATGCAAGGTGCTGTGCGATCATTTCTATCAAATGGAAACGTTGTGAAAACTGCTATTTTGCAACAAATTCGTCTAGCAAACCCCCAGATGCGGCCTGCAATGGTTTCTCGCTTTACGACATCGGCTAATTCTCCGAACATCGAAGAACATGGCTTTGAAAGCACTACTATTGATGACATCTTGAAAGCAAAAGGCAAAAGTGCTGACGGATCATGGCTTTGGTGCACCACAGATGACTCAGTTTATGATGCCGTCCAATCTGTATGCTTCTTTGCACTATTAGATTATTAGGAAAAAAATTTCATGGGTGTATGAAAAAGTACAATAGCCCTATTGAAACTAATTACAAAACAATTTCCATTGTGGGATCAAAGTGGTTGAATATCCTATTGTTTCTCAAAGGAAGGGAAAATAATATTAGACCATAAGATTTTTCTATCATTTTTGAAGGGTTGGTCCCAAGGAGTGGCGCGGTGGTCGAAGACTTGGGCTTTGATGGTGTGCTCCCCTCAAGGTCCCAGATTCGAGACTCACTTGTGACATTAATTTGTAGACACCTTTAGTGTCTTTATTCCTTTGATGTCTCTCGATGTTTGACCTAGGGATGGGTGTGGTTACCCCAGGAATGAGCAATACATACCTACACTACACATGCATGTGTAGGGGGAGTATGCTTATTGCCTATGTGGCACAAATATTTGCCACATATTTATTTGGTTTTCCAATGTATAGTTGTGCCACATGGGTAATAAACATACTCACCCTACACATCCATGTGTAGGCAAGTATTGCTCCCCAAGAGTAGTGCAGTGAAGCTCCGGAGTGGGTGTCCTTTTGTCTAACAATGCACCAACCTATTTTTCTCATCATCTTTATAATTGTTTACTTCTGTTGCTATGTCTACTTACACACTTTCCCTTTTTGAATGAAAAAAGATGACTCAGCATAATGTTGGAGCCTTGGTGGTTGTTAAACCTGCGGAACAGAATTCAGTAGCTGGTATTATAACAGAGAGAGGTACGTGATATGATATGCTTTCTAAATGCAGGCATTTCTCTCAATAAATGGTTTCAACTACAAAATTCATGGTCTTATCCTAATTAAGAATCAAGAGATTCAGTTATGCTACGGTTAGGGGCATATAACTAAAGTATGAACTCCCGAAAATCTTTATTCTTGTACGAATTCAACAGCACGTGGTAAAAGAAAAAAGAAAAAAGAAATTCAAACTTCCGATCAGATTCTTGGCTTCTTTTCAAGAAAACTATCAAATATTTTTATTGGTTTTTCTTACTAAAATGGTTTCTACTTTTGATTAGGACTATGGAACCATGTAATTTAAGATTATTTCTACACAATGGATTTCTTTGTCGGGAGAAATGATTGTACCGTTGTATGAATGAAAAAGGAATTACTAAAGTCATGTTTGATAATTATTTGGTTTTTGGTTTTTGAAATTTAAGCTTATTTTTACTCAAATTTCCTATAATGTGATCTATCTTTCCATCTTTCCTTAAAATAGTATGTGAATACTTCATCAAATTTCAAAAATGAAAACAAGCTTTTGGAAGCTACTTATTTTTTTTGTTTTTAAATTTTGGTTTGGTTTCTAAAAATATATGTATGATGTATGCATTCAAAGTAAGAAAAAATATATGGTAAAGTAGTTATTGTAAGCTTAAATTACGAAAACAAAAAACTAAATATAAAATGGTTATCAAACATGACCTAAAGTATGTAATTTAAGATATCTAAACCATGGTTTTGCCTCTTTATTGGGAGAAATTATTAAAGAAGGTTGTCGGAACTTGCAATTTTGCACCTGTATGAATGAGAAATTGCCAAATTATTTTTAACTGTTTCATTAAGTAATTTGAAGTATGTTTGTTATTTCTCCTATTCCAGCCTTTAGTTTTCATTGTACTATAATTATTTAATCAAAGCTTAAGTTCATAGGTTGGGATCAAATTAATCATATCAACCAACACTCCTTCATTTGTGGGCTTGGAAATTTGAATGGAAATCAATATTGATTCGGAGAAATGAGAATATATAATATCTTTCTTGCTTTGATACCACGTTGAATCATGTAAAATCACCGATCAATCCAAAATTTAGAGTAAATTTAATTGTATTAACCAACAATTTTAAGCTCTAGGTTGAATTAAGGCCTCTACTCGTTTTTGGAGCGCAAAACCTGAATTTCGAGCTCTCTTGTCATGCATTTGTAGATTATCTGAGAAAGATTATAGTGCAAGGCAGGTCTTCCAAGTCTACCAAAGTTGGGGATATCATGACGGAAGAGGTATTATCACATTTATTTTATAATCAACCAGTCTTCTTTCTATTAATTTCGCGTGCAAATGATGATAACTAGATGCTCTTAATTCTGTGGTATTTTTTCTTAATTAACTGCCTTTGAATACATCTGTATTTATATATTTATGCACTTCTTTTTTCTTTTTCTTTTTCTTTTTTTGTAAAAAATACTATTTTAATCTTTTTTACAATTTAGTTTGTTGAGTTTTATTCTATTTTAGTCAATGCACTTGAATTGTCTAATTTTAGTACAAGAACTTTCAATAATAAAAAAATAAGACAACGTGAAAAAAAAAAAAATCTTATGTTCAAAAGAACCTTGGGGATTTAGAAGTGATAGGTTCCATCTATGATAGACCTATCTAAAAATGAATTGTCTATGAATTTTCTCCAGATCTAAATATTATAGGATTAGACGGTATGTCTTGTGAGAATAGTAGATGTGCCCGTTGATGGCCTGAGCATAGGAACATATTTTTAAAATGTTAAGATAACGGTAACAACAATCAAGAGAAAAACGGTAAAAGAACGTGAGAGAAAACACAGAATTTACATGGTTAACTAACGGTGTTTTATCTACATCCGTGGATAGAGGAGAAATTTTTATTTATTAAGGAGAGTACGAATATAGATTGTCGATCTGATGGGACCCGGGTTTTAAGAGATTCCCAACCGAACAGCGAGACCCCCGACTAAGTAAGCATAGGGCATCAAATAGTTCAAGGCCTTTTTAAAGTTATACCGTAAGGATAAGGATTAAAATTGAATGTTTGAATGAACAAGATCCAAATGCTTCAATTATCTGTTTAATTTTCCCTCTTCTGCATCATCACATCTGCACAAAACATGAACTTCGAATAGCAATGTGAAATTCCTTTAATTTGTGTTTGCAGAACAAACTTATCACTGTGACACCCGATACCAAGGTTTTGCGAGCTATGCAACTTATGACTGGTATTACAATTTTATTTTATTTTTGTAGTTTACAACAGGCAGAAGGAGAGATTTAAATTCATAACCTTTTGGTGAAAGATTTTAAGTTTTAATTCTCGAATTATATACTCAAATTCGTATTACAACAGATTTGATTGCTTTCTGTTGTATGCAATGATTGCCCCATTTTTCTAACATAACTGAGAGTACTTGTGTGCTTGGTGGGCAGAAAACCGAATTCGGCACATACCTGTCATCGACGACAAAGGTATGATAGGCATGGTGTCAATTGGAGACGTGGTTCGGGCCGTGGTGAGCGAGCATCGCGAGGAGCTAGACCGCCTGAATGCTTTCATTCAGGGAGGCTATTGAGCTGCTTTTGGTGGCTTGGTGTATGATGTTTGTTTAAAACCAGAATGCTTTAGCTGTTGTAAATATAACCTGGTATGTGCTGCACTCTCATTGTTGTATGAGGATGTGCTTAATGTTTATGGTACAATAACCAGTGTGGACTGATGATGTAATAATTATACACAACATCAAACTTTGCTTTCCCAAATTTTTCCCTGAGCTGCTTCTTTTTTATGTTCACTAATTTCCCTTCTTCTTTTATTTTATTTTTTTAATTTTATGGATATCTTGTTTTTTTAAAATGAAAAATTAAGGGCTTTTGCAGTTAATTTTTATAGGGGCTCCCAGAAAATAGCCAAGTCTAATAGTGGAAAAAAGTTCAATCTATTTTGTTTTTGAAAATGTCTAAACTTAAATTTAAAATTATGTTTATTTATAATAAATATTGATGGACATAACTACTAACAAATATACCCAATACCTTACCTTATTCCAATTAACTTTAAAATTGGGCCTAAATTTATTTTTCTTTGATTCTAATTCTGTGAGTAATTACATTTCTTTGATCTGATTAGGGTGCAGGTAAAGGATTGAAGTACTTTTTTTTAACTGTCTGATGGACTATTTGCATTTGTGTTCAAGATTAAAAAAAAGAAAATGACTACATCCTAAATATTAGATACCAGACTCTACCAAATCTTGAACACACAAAAAAGATTTTATTTTTTTTAAGATTTAAAATAATATCTAATTTTAACATTTAAGATAAAAATACATATTAATATTCCATATTTAATTGAAGATTTTTTTATAAAATATAATATTTTATTTGTGTGTATATAATATATTAAATGGAGAAAATATATATTCTCAAAAAAAAAATGGAGAAAATATATTTATGAGTAAAAATTACAATTATCAATTGAAAGAACTTCAAAAGTCATATGTTCAGTTACATTTTACTTAATTTTAAAAAGGAAATTTACTCTAATGAAAACTTTTCAGTTGTCTATTTTAATTATATCAATTCTTTATAAAGATTTCATCCCTACCAAAATTTTAGGCGTTTTTTTGTATATTCCAATTCTACTTTTCATCAACTATTGCTTAAAAGCTATTTGCTGCCGATTAAAAATTATATGTGATATTGCTTGAAGATTGTTTGTGACATTGATTATATACTACATGTGAACTGATTGAATGTCCAAAGTTGTGCCTTAAAGACCTAGTTTGTTTGTAATATTCAAAGAACATTTACAATATTCAGTTGTAATTAATAAAAAGTGTACACATTATCCAAACCAAATGTGTTAATTAGATACAATGTTTAACTCGTTGTTATAATTATGTACAGTTGGACATGCAAGTGGATCTAGGTCAAGTGAATAACTTAAACACGTTTATAATATGGTTGGGTGCCTCGTCCCGGTGACACTATTGGTTCAACCTACTTTGCAATAGTTGTAGACAACATAATCTTGATTATTTATATGGAGACATGTTAGTGGGGGTGTCTATGCATAAGAGTTTTGCATAATATTTTGACATGAAATATGTTAACCGTCTTAGTAATTCCGTTATAAACATCGATAAATATTTAACTAGGATGATCGTATGTTAGTATGATCTCAATCTTGAGTGAATTGTAAAATTCAACTTGTGAAAACGTCATTTGATGTGCATGAGTAAGAATAACCAATCAACGGTGTTCAACATATCTCCCACGTTGGAGTTTTTTATAACGAGTAGCTGGGAATGCAATGCAACAAGATAAAATTCTCTCATTCTCTATTATTGTGGAGGTAGAGAAGTTGTTTTCTTAAAGACTGATTCCAAATCTTGAACAAAGGGTACTCGCCTTTCATCGACTCGAGAGACACTAGTTCATAGTTGGATCATGAACAACTTATTCATTAGAGGAGTCAGTGACACAAATGTAATTATAGAGGTCAAAATGGTTGTAAATTACTTATAACAACTTGTGAAGAATCGTACAAAAGATGATTGATTATATTCGCGAACATAAGTACTTGTCCTCCAGTGCGAGATATCGACATAGATCTTTAGTGAAATAAGCTTGTTGCCTAACAAATAAAATTGGATCTCGAATAACCATTTGGTTTTTTGTTTTTGGTTATTGAAATTTAAGTCTATTCTCACTCAAATTTTCTACAATATCTTCCACCCTTCCTATCATATAACTATATTTCCTTAAGAAAGTATGAGAATACTAACCAACTTTTAAAAACAAAAACAAACTTTTGGAAGCTACTTTTTTTTGTTTTATAAAAGTTGGTTAGTGTTCTCTACTTTCTTAAGGAAAGATTGAAATGTAGGTAGGGTGAAACACATTGTAGGAAATTGAACGATCTAGTATGGTAAAAAATGTTAAACATGACAATTATAAATCCATGAAGTTCACGTGGTTTCTTTTTCACTTTTTGGCCTCCTCTTTCCAATTAAAAAAAAAAAAAAAAAAAAAAAGAGAGAGATTTTATTATGGGAATTTTTCATGTTTAATAAAAATAAGCTAAAAAATTGCATCTATAGCACAAAATTGAAAATAATTGCACATATACCAAAATTCGGAGTGATTGAACTCAATCGAACTCAATCAATAACTAGTAATTGAACTCAATCAGTCTAGCTCAATCACTTAACAAACTGATTGAGTTCAATCACTAATTATTGATTGAGTTCAATCACTCAGAATTTTGGTATAAACGAGTTTTTGATAAAAAAAATGTGCTATAATTTTAATGGAGGCCTCAAAAGTTGGTATACACAACAAATTTCCTTTTATTATTATTATTATATACAATTCATATTTTTAATCGCATGAACTATTTTTAAACTTTTTGGAAAGATAAGAATCAAAATTTGATATTTGAAAGTTTATGACTTGAAATTGGACAAATATAACCTGCTAAAATACATTTTTCCTATTTTTTCATTATAGAACCAACTATATTGCTTTTCTTAAATAATAGATTTGTAGGCTTTAAAAATGAAATAGCTCATTAAAAACGACCACAAAGTTTTTCAAAATTAAATTTTAACAAGACAAATGATTAATTTTTTGAAATTTCTGTTTTTTTTTTTTTTTTTTGAAATTCCAATTGTTAATTAATAGAAAAAGGTAAGAAAAAAGAGAGCATTTGGTTGTGAGACAGTTTTGAAAAGTTAGTTATGAAAACATGGAGAAGAGGAAAAGGCATTATTAGACGCTCCAAATTTACCAAAATTGAAATTGTTTTTAAACCCAATATTGGTATGTTTGTTGTTGCTTCATCTCTCTAACATTACACTCTGTTAGATAACAGGAAGCCAATGTGGAATAATACTTTTAATTTCTTAATCCTTCTCCTCTTCATCCCCGTCTCCGTTAACCTCGTCACGAGCGAGGTTAACGCGGAGAAACAAGAGATGGTGAGGCTGAATATGATGCATCGCCACCATCCGAAGATAGTGGAGAGGCTCAAAATCGATATGAACCCTGAAGATATGAACGATCGTGTGAAGGACATTCACATGCACGACAGTAATAGGCACCGCATGCTCACGGCGTTGCGGGTTCGGAAGTCGGTTGAGACGAGAGTGCAAGGACTAGCGACTACGGAGCTGCCAGCTCCATTGCCGACGGGGATAGGGCTGAAAATGTTCTCGGGTGTGGATTATGGAAGCAGCGAGTATTTCGTGGAGATGAAAATCGGAACGCCGCCGCAGAAACACGTGTTGATCGTCGATACGGGAAGCGATCTGTTGTGGGTCAAATGTAGGTACAGGCGCTGCATAGGAGCGAATTGCAACCATGGGAGTGCGCTTCATAAGAGCCGTAATGAACAAAGAGAGAAAATGGGTCGTGTGTTCTATGCTAATCGTTCATCTTCTTTCGTCACCGTACCGTGCAGTTCAAACGAGTGTTCGGATGAATTTACACATTTCTTCGTCTTGCGTGATTGCAAACTTCCAACCGACCCTTGTCGCTATGATTACAAGTACTATTTTTTCACGAGAAAAACTTCTCTCTATTTATGAATGTGTAGGAGGAGCTATACATTCGATATCACATAAACTTAGTTTGATTAGGATTTTACCTTAATTCACCCCAAAAAAAAAAGTTTTTTTTTTTTTTATACCTATATATATAGTTTGCCAATATGAGCAGTTGCTCAGCGGTATTAATGTATTATTTGTGATTATTTCGTAGATTTAATTAAAAAATAAAACAGTTATGCAGGTGGATCAAGTGCAAAGGGACTATTCGCAGTGGACACATTAACGGTAAACTTAACTGATGGAACAGAAAAACAACTGAACGACAGTGTGATCGGGTGCTCGGAATCAGTGTCCGGCACGGTGTTCAAGGGCTCCGACGGGGTGGTCGGGTTAGGCACAAACGTCTTCTCCTTCACCTACAAAGCCGGCCAGAACTTCCAAGGCGGCGGCTTCTCGTACTGCCTCGTCGACCACCTGAGCAACCGCCTAGCAACGAGCTACTTCATCCTCGGCCCCCCGTCACCCGCCACACGCGCCGCCGCCACCACCGCCGCCGCCACCGGGGCCACCACGAAGACGCTGCTCCTGGCGAGCGACGTGTTTCACGGGCTCTACGGCATGGCCCTCGTGGCGATCTCGGTCGACGGCGAGATCCTCGACATCCCGCCCCGCGTGTGGGATGTGAACAGCAGCGGGGGCACCATCATCGACACGGGCACCAGCCTGACAATGCTGACCATGCCGGCGTACGAAATGGTGTCGGAAGCGTTTCGGGCGAAAATGCCGAAACTCCCTCGGCTGAACTTCAACCCGTTCGATTACTGCTTCAACAACTCCAAGTTCGACAACTCCATGGCGCCGAAGATCCGGTTCCACTTCAGCGACGGCGCGGTGTTCGAGCCGCCGGCGAAGAGTTACGTCCTTCCCATCGCAGGGGATATCAGTTGTTTGGGGATAGTTCCGGCGTCTTTTCCGGGCACCAATATCATCGGAAATATTCTCCAACAAAATCACCTCTGGACATTAGACTTCGATAAAAACACTGTCACGTTTACTCCTTCCGAATGCGTCTAGAAACTTCCTTCTTATTAATATTATTGTAACATATTTATTACTTTTTCCTCAAAAATGTTCTTCTAATTCAAACTTCAATAAAAATGTCAACTACCACGACATAATTACTTTTTTCATTTCCTTCTCATCATTTTTACTAAACATTTTATCATTCTTCACAATAATATTCAATTTCTTTATAATAACGGGAATTATACTGGATAGTCAAATTTTACAAAATAATTACAAATTTAGGCAAATTTGAATATATTTAGCATTCATAGTCAAATATACGATATAAATAATACTCATCATATTCTATTATGTATTAGTTATTCAGTATAAAAAGTATTTTTTTTTTAATTTAGATGTCCATAGTCAAAATAATAATAAGCAGCCGTTAGAGTAATTAATGTTTTTTAATAAACCCTCTAATTTTTTTTAAGATAACTTTTTTGGTCCTAACGTTTTGAGTGAAGTTTTAATTTATTCCTTATATTTCAAAATTTAATACTTTTATCTTTGATATTTCAATAATTTTTAATTTTGGTATTTAGATAACGTAATCGTTAATAATTTAACGAAATATTGACTAGACAAATATTTAATTATAATAAATTAATTTTGGTGTTCATATGATTTTTTTAAAAAATAAAATAAAAAGTAAATTAAAAAATCTCTCTACAATTTACTTTTTATTTAAAAAAACTAGTAGGTCAACACCAAAATTAATTTAATATTTATCTAGTTATCGACAACATTCTATTATCACGATCCACAATGATCAAAATTAAGAATTTTGAAATATCAAAATGATAAGTGTTAAAATTTTGAAATATATAAACTAAATTGAAACTTGAATTTGGACCAAAATTAAAAAGTATTTTTTTTCCAAAAAAAATATAATAATGTAAATAATGTTCGAAAATTCGATGGATCACATGGATATTTACAAAAGAAAACTGACACACTCACATGCTGTCTATCTCCTAAATAATAATAGCAATAATAACAAAATTTCCACACAAATTCACAATCCTACAATCTTTTTTATTATTACTATTATTTTTTTCCTTTTTTTCCCTTTCTCTCTTACAAGTCTATTTCTATATAGAAATTAATATACACAAACAAACCCCACAAAAAAACCAAAAAAAAAAAATGAAAAAAAAAGAAAAAAGTTTATCTAATTAAATTAGCAAGCAAATCATCATTGATTGACTCCTAGTTAAGGTTATCATTTTTTTCCCCTTTTTGTTTGTTAAGACAATTCTAGAGAGTTACAGTGTCCGCCTCCGTCGCCTCCTCCACTTCCGCCGGCTGCGCACGACGGCCGGCGGTGATCAATGTGCAGTGGAGGTGGCGGTGACAGCTGGTGAGATGGTCGTTGGTCAGACCGGCGGCTTGCATGAAAGAGTGAACCACCGTCGGACCGACCGACCGGAATCCTCGCCGGACCATGTCTTTGTTGAAAATTAAACATGATTTAAGTTTTACAAATTCAATTTAGTAAGTTAAGAAATTGAATATGTAAGTTTTACA
>JBBMEF010039270.1:0-14374 GCA_037832685.1 Sicyos baderoa | reverse complement strand
GAGAAATCAAAATGGGGCTGATTTTTGCTAATTTTGTTGGAGGGCAAATCAGTCTTTTACCTATTTTTTTATTTTTTGCTTTAATTAGATAAATTAGTTTTGCTAATTAATCTAAATTTGGACAGATTTGCAATTACTTTTCAAATTTGGCCTACTTGCACTTTCCCCTTAATAAAATAGGTGAACAACTTCTCTAATCGCCAATTTATTTTGAGATAAATATTAACAATATCTAATAATCACAGTGAAATAAAACAAAACACACAAAAATTAAAATTTAAAAAAAAAAAAAAAAAAAAAAAAAAAAAAACTCAAAACTCAAAACTCAAAATTGAGAATTGATCATCATCAGATACACAAACACACACATATATAATGCAAGATAAGCATACACTCCACTCAAATCATCATAGGTAAGGTCGTTTTCTTTTAAGCAAGCATTTTTATAAATGGTAATTCTAAAAATATAGCTTTTATTTATAAATGTTTTCCTAAATTATTTGCTTTTATTTATAAATGTTTTCCTAAACAAACAATAATTTTATACTTTATCAAACATGTTGTTTTAACCTACTTAAAAATCAGGTTTCAATAACTAACTAGAATAATTGTTCAAGCAACATTAATATATATCCAATAATATATTCGGATCCTCCCACCTCAACTCAATTGTTATGATTCGAAAAAAGGGAAAGAAAATGTTTAATATAAATATTTTATTTCTTTTCCAATATTACATCATAATCAAGCAATAGGAATTCTAACCTACAACATTGAAAAAATATATATATAAATAATATGAATGATATGGATGGGAAACGTCTAGAGGAACTACATACTCATGAGTGATATGGATGAAGACTTTAGAGACACTTTGAAAGAGAAAATATCAACTAAACTATCATGCGGGTTGAATTTAATTCATAATAGTTATTTATTTTTTATAATAATAATAATAATATCAAAATATATGATTTAACTTTTTTATAACGATACTAAATCTTTTAATTTGATTTTTAGAAAACTAAAATATATATTTATTTTTTTTGAAATTACAACAATTGGAGAGGAGGAGATTTAAATCAAAGATTTCAAAGTCATTAGGTGTACAACGATGTCGGTTAAGTTATTACTCGGTTGACAAAAGTAAAATATATTAAGATTAAGATTTAATAGCAGAACAAATTTATAAGTAAAATATGAAACAAAAACATTATAAATATTACATTATTTATAGAAAATGATGTTTTTAATTAATAAAATACAAAATAAAAAATCAAAATTGAACAAAAATTGATCCAACACTTCATCCTTAATTTGACATCAGTTCATACCAATTGATAAAAGTGGTGCTACCAACAAATTTTTTATATATACTTTCTATGCATTAAAAAGAAAAATAATGAATGTATTTAGTTTGAGTGGTTGGGAACCAAATGAGTGAATGACGTATTGTTTTGTTATAAATCAGTTCAACATCAATTTTACCTTTAAAATTGATATTTGTAATTCTCTCCCACAATTTGTACTAAAACAAAATTAGGTAAAATATCATTTTGGTCCCTGAACTATCATGCAAGTTTCATTTTGGTCCTTGAATTTTCAAAAGTCAAATTTTAGTCCATAAACTTGCTTTTGTTCTATTTTGGTCCCTAAACTTTCAAAAGTCCAATTTTGATTTTTAAACTTTTTAAAAAGTTTAAAAGTAGTTATTGAGTTAGAAAAAAATCTTAACCTCAAACCCTTTTTTAAATTGTGTTTTATATTTAATAGGATTTTAAACCTTCGTCAACCAAAGCAGAGCTAAATACCATAAATTTAAAAGTAAAAAATATATTAGACATTTGATAGATAATAGAGTGATATATAGAAGTCTATTTAAATAAGTTTTGAATGGTAGATTTACGACATAAAGTGGAGAATGAGAATTTACACCAAATAAGAAATTTATGTGGCCCGTGAAATTGTTTAAATCTCATCACTGCAGGCTATCTCCGTTGCCAAACATTATATGTTTGCATGGTACCTCATCAATTACAGAGAATTTGAGGGGTAGAAAGAGTTCAAAAATAAAAGAAAATGATAATAATTTTTTTTATTAGTATTTGAACACCTCAACACTTTTAATCGAGGTTAAGATTTTTTTTCTTTCTAATCCATGGATCCCTTTTAAACTTTTTAGAAAGTTCAAAGACCAAAACGGAACAAGACCAACAACCCAACGACTAAAATTGAATTTTTGAAAGTTTATGGACAAAAATAAAATTTGCATGATAGTTAAGGGACAAAAATGATATTTTACCCAAAAAAGTTTAGGGCATGTTTGGCTTTGAATGAGTGGATTGAGTTGAGTTGTGATGAAAAGAGAAGATAAGAGAAAATAAGTTTATGTTTAGGGAGAAAGATATAGTTATGTTTGATTTGATAGGAAGAGAATGATTGAAGTTTTTTATTTAAATAAAAAATTGATATTTAATAATTTTTTAATAATAAAATTATGTTTGATGAAATGGAAAGAGAATTGTTGAAGTTTTTATTTAAATAAAAAAATAGATATTAAATAATTTTTTTAATATTTTAATATTTAAATAAAAAATGATACTCATGCATGGAGTATGGTAGGAGTTGAGTGGATTTATGAAAATCAACGATACAAACATAAAAGTGACCAACATTCTTTCCCAATTCCTCTTTTATCTATGACCAAACGTGCCATTAGTGGTTGGGACGCAATTTGGTGTGTGCCGTATAATTTCCGCGTGCGGTGCGTAGTTATTGGCCGAAATTGTGGAACGTTCAAAACTGTCACTCACTCGCAACTTGCCGGTCTTCCTAAAAATACTCATCACTTATCTTTCTTTTTCTTTTTTATAATAATAATAATAAATAATTATTATTATTATTATTATTATTATTATTATTTCGTAAGACATACTTCTCACTTATCTTCTAATTTTTATTTCCATTTTAAATACAATTCCCCTTTCATTTCAAAGAATAATGGATTTTGACATCTTATTTCTTTATCTTAAATATCAACCTTATTCGTTGTTTTTCTCTTCAAGGAAACTCAAGTCAATCCGTTTTTATTTTTCAATTTGTACTATTTTATCGGTATAATTAGTCATCATGATCATGGCTTCAATCATAACAATTTATATTTATCTTTTATTCGATTGAGATGATATTAATAGTATCATCTGCTATGTAGGCTCTTTCCCAAATTTATACCACATCATCTCATTTGACACGTGATAGTTAATTAGCCGCACATAAACTTTATAAATGAATAACAATAATTGGATATGTGGTGCAACAGTATTGTGTCTTACTCAAGATTAAAAGGTTGTATGTTTGATTCATGTTAGATTCAAATTATATTCTATTTTTTATCTTTATTCTCAGTTTCTTTTATTTATATTTTTTATATTTACAATAATTGGAAAACAGATGAGGAGTACATTCCATCATTGTCCCTGTTTTACTTGCCATGTAGTTTTTTCTCTCCCCTAATTCCCTCATTCCCCCTAAATGGGAATCTATGTCTGTGTTAGGGGGAGTATTCGACCCTACACAAAAAATAGACATCTTTACTTGTCGCTAATCATTGAACCTACATTAATATCGAAGCTACTGTTTTTCTTGAGAGATAAAATACATACTAAGTAATAAAAAAATCGACAATTAAAATAATATCGTTTTACAATGTCATGCCATTATTTCATATTTTATTACATTGTTTTCATTTTTACAAAACAAAATGAATTTTATAAGTATATGATCTTAAACGGAAAAACTCCGTTGAAGGTAGAATTGAACACTCTAAAACCAGTAGCAAAAAATTGAAAAATTATGACAACAGAAAAGGTATACATATTTTATCGATATCATTGCTTGAGCTATTGCTATTATTGGCAATAATAAACTTATTAAACTATACAAAACCACTCAAACTATCATCTTGTTACCATTTAAAATTATATATATATATATATATATATATATATATATCTTTTTCTAAAGATTAATAACACATAAATTATTATTTATCAACACAATCGTTACAATGATTTTATTCTAGACATGTTGGCATCGTATATTTGAAGGAATATATCTAGAGAATTTATTGTGTTTTTTAATGAATAACTTTTTTTATTTTCACTATCTAATTATTTTTAAAATGAAAAAGAAAAAAGTCTTAGCTGTCGATTAAAATATCCAAATTCAATGCACGGAAGAAAACAGTTATCTACCAAAGATTTTCTATTTAGTTGTTTAATGTTTGTATATTTCAGAAACTCATAAAATGATTGCATATGATTAGAGTATGATCAAATGTTCTATTGCCTTAATTCTAGAAATAGAGAATAATTTATTTTATTTTTATTTTTTTAAAAAAAACGAATTGTTGGTGATTATCTTATTTGGTGTTTGTTGTATTATGTTTTGAGTGAATTAATGTCCTGCGATTAGTTAGTCGGGGTCTTGTTTCATTCTGCATTTTCGCTATTTCATATTGTACGTTCGTATTCCGCATTTCGCGAACTGCACTCGCTAAGCATTCTATTTATGCAACACATTCTATTTAAGTTTACGCACCCTGTAATAGAGTTTAATGATAATGCATATATAAACCTGAATTAAACCCTAGCCATTTATAATGATGTTCATAATTGTGTCATTTTGTATTACGCTCATCTGAATAAAATTGTTCTTTCACTCTGCCCGTGGACTAGCTAACACAACGTTAGTAAACTACGTAAATTTGTATGTCGTTTTTTTTTTTTTTTTCACGTTTCTTTATTTGTTACATTTTCGATTCGATTGTTAATGGCCGTTTTCATAATAGTAGTGTCATCTACTATTTGTTGAATCTTCTCCCTCAATTTATAATATATATATATATATATACACGGGGTGGACAGTGAAAAATAATCTATGAAATCCAATTAAAATAATTTCAAGGACAGAACGAAGAATCTATGGTCTACATATCTTAAGAATCACAACAAATTCCAATAGTGGTTTGCCACTTGTACCAATCATAAGAAAGGATATTCTCATTTAAATAATTTAAATAAATTAAAATGGACCTATCTCAATTAACAAATAAATAATAAATATATTAATAAAAGCATATTTATATTAACATATTATACGACTTAGTAATCATGATATTATCGATTTGAACTTCCTTTCTCAATATTATTATAAAAAAAAAAAAATACGTTTCGGTTCCCAAATTTCTATTTATTCAGATAAAAAAATTAAGATATATTTCTTAAGTTTTTTTATAATAATAATTCTTTAGTTTAATTAGTACAAAAGATGAACACCTTTGTCGTTACAAAGCCACTTTCTTGCAATGATTTTTGTTTTTTCAACATCAACCTTCCACTTTATTACACTTATCTCTTTTCCTTTATTTTTTATTTTATTTTTTAAAAAAAGCACAAAAGTAATCAACGTCAAAACTAAAATAATGGGACGTTTCTTTTTTGATGTTTTTTCTTAAAATAAAAATCCTAAAGTTGGGTGAAATTTTGAAAATTATTGAAATATTAAATGATTAAATTGTCCGATCGTGAAATAAGTGGCAAAATAATAATAATAACAATAAAAAATCATCCAAAATATATGGACTAATTTTTTTTTTCTATACAAAATTGAAATTTCCCCTAAATTATACTGTCCAAAAACATATTTTTACTAATATTTATGTTATGCATATAAGTTTCATTTTCCTTTTTCTTTTTTTTCTTTTTTTAAGAATATATATAATTTTTTTTTTTTTTGATAGAATGTGAGATTCAAATCTATAATTTTATAGTTATTAAAATATATAAAATGTCGATAGGTATGCTCTAATTGATATTATATATATAAATTAATGATTAGACGTTCTTAAAATTGTCAGATATATTTACATACAATAGTTGACTAATTGTGATTACAGAAACAGAACCCAAGGTAAAAATAGTTTTGTAACATAAAAATAGTAAACTAGATAATATATATAATAATAAATAATAATCTTTTATCTACGTGGCATTTTACCGTTGGGTGAAAGAGACAAGACGATAGTAATAAAATAGAGTAAATGTATTACCATTCATATTTGAAGGGTCATTTTTAATCATTAAACATCAATACCTAACACATGGATATGCTTTAAATCATATGTTAAATTAGGTATCATAATTTCCAAATTGAAACTTAATTTCTATAGTTTGATCAAATTAAAAAACAGTATTGATTGTTGCAATTGTTGGCTTTTTTTCTTTTCTTTTTTTTTTCTTTTTGATGTTTGTAACTGTCCAGACCAACTTGCGTGCATAAGCGCAAATTCCAAGAAAACTCGTAGGTATTAATTTGAAATTAATTCATAGGTAGGTGGTCACCATGAAATTTGAACTCATCATCTTATGCACCACAAAATTGTTTATGACTAATTGGGTTATCCCATGATGATTAATTGTTGGTTAATTATCCATGTGTAAGTTTTTTTTGTTTTTTGGCATATATTACAGTGGATCAAATGAAATTTGAGTTAATGATTTTATAAAAAGAAAATTGCATCAAGTTTTATTTTATAACCTAACAAATTAATTGAGTTCAATCACTCCGAATTTTGATATAAACAAATTTTTGATAAAAATGTGTTATAATTTTAATGAAGGCCTTAAAACGGGTATACATAACAAATTTCTTAAATATAATTACCTACCCATATTTAATTTGCAGGGGAATACAAATGACATTAGAAAGAATTTTGGTAGTTTCTATGTGTTTTTTACATGGATGGATAAGATGGTTAGGAAAAAGGAACATTGGGTACCCATATTTCTTTATGACCGGAAAAACTTCTCCCAACCTTATAATCCAATCTCTAATTTTAATTCATCGACCATAAACAACCTTATTCAAACAAGTTTTCTATAACATTTCATACAAACAATTTTATTTAAACAAGATTTTCTTACGAACAATTTGATTCAAACGAGATACCATACACCATTAATTAAAACACTTCATTATTTTACTTCCACTTAACTTCCCCTAAACCAAACATGCCAACTCTTATTAAAACTAAATTGTAGTAATATGATACAAATTTATCTAAGCAAAGTTTCTCTAACTATTTCTCAAAACAACATTTAAAGGGGGTTTGTTTACCGTATTTAAGAAAGATTTAGCTTGAGGAGTTATAGCCAAAAACTCGATTGGATGTGATTATATATGTAGTTATCTTGAATAGTTAAGAAAAAAATGATTAAAAATGAATTATAGCAAAAAAATCGTTTGAAAGTGATTCTTTGAGCAAGTTCTATTAATAATTTTATTGGAATAAAAAAAATTGTACCTACTACTCTCCCAAACAACTTTAAATATTTGTTTGAAATTACAACATTGGAATAAGAAGATTTAAATTTATAACATCTTGATCATTAAATTTATGCTATATATATTCGCACAAACAACTTTATTTAATAACATACCTCAAAGTAATAATTAATATTTTATATTTCATATATATATAAAAAGGAAAAAGAAAAAAGTGTGAGAAAGGAAGTTTCCAAGAAGTTGCATATGTTGTACAATGTGAGAATTCTCCCACGCCATTTAACCCCTCCACCTTCTTCACACAAATTGTCTCAAAAATCAAATCAATTTCAATTTCAATTCCCACTTTCTTCTCCACAAAAATGAAGCTCATCAAAATCAACTCCCAAACCTTCAACCCCAAGCGCCTCTTCGGTTCAAACCGCTCCAAACTCTCCCGATCCGACCCGCCCTCCTTCGCCTCCGGTTCATCCAACGAACCCACCACCCCGACCAGCGTCCTCCCCCGCCCGCCCAACTCCGGCGACTGGTCCGACTTCTCCGACGACGCCAAGCTCCTCTCCCGCAAAGGCCTCGAGGCTCTCCTCGGCCTCTTCGGCGCCGACCCGCCCAGCGACGACGAGCTCAAGGCGGTCCTGGGCGACGGAGCCGCGACCGTGGAGACGCTCGTGAACCGGGTCGGACCGGCGGCCTGCGATTCCGAGATGAGAGACACGTTTGAGATCTTCGACGCGGACCGCGACGGGCGGATCACGGCGGAGGAGCTTTTGAGTGTGTTCACGAGAATTGAGGAGCGGTGCACGTTAGAGGATTGTAGGCGCATGATAGCGGGAGTGGACAAGAATGGGGACGGGTTCGTCTGCTTCGAGGACTTTGCGCGTATGATGGACTGCCCGAGATGAACCAATCCAAACCTCTCATTCATTTTTTAAAATTTTAATTTGTGTTAATTAATAAGTAAAAAAAAAAAAACTTTTTTTTTTTTATTGTTTGAAGAAATGACAATGGGGATCGGACGGTTAGGATTTGCCTGTCCGCTCTCCGTAGTCGTAGTTGTTTTTGCGAAGTATATAAAACGGTACTAAGTCAAGTCGTCATCCTACAACATTGGTCAATTCTACATTATTATTATTGTTTGAGTAAGTGAAGTTGTAGAAATAACAATTTTCGAGATCAATCTATGCGTTGAATCATTACGCTATTAACCTATTTGATAATTCAACTTGTTCCTTAGATTAAAAACTACTATTCGTTTCATTTTGTTTGATCACTTCATCAAACTTCCAAATCTGTTCCATGCGTGACTACTTAAACAAAAACAATAAAAAAACATGGCCAAACATCCTAGAAAATTCTAGACTTTTACATCTTACTCGACATGGAGTATTGATATTTCGAATGAGAATACTGAACAGTGAATACCTATCATCAACTAAACTTTTGATCTCTTGATTATATGTATATTCTTAATTTGAGCTAAGTTTTAATTGTCAGTCTAAAAAAGATTACATTTTTTATTATTATTTTATCAAATATATTTACTAAAAAAAATTTAAAGATTAATTCCACATGATATCGTTATGCTCTTATTAATCTGTAATATAAGAATCATGTTGTAATATTAAAATGTTTATTAGGTTAGACTATGTGATGTAATGTTCTTTTATAGAATGTGAGTTAGGTTTGTATGCGTGACACAAGATGCAACCTCTACGATTTTGCTATGAAAATTGTATTACTTTATTCTATGTAGTCTTTCTTTTTTCTCCCCCGTTCAATATCATAAACAAACAATACGTATTTTAATCAAGTGACCGCAATATAAATCTCTTATGGGTGTTTGCTGGATCAATGGCAAAGGGGCTTTTTTTTTACTTAATTTTAAAAAAGGTCCATTTTAAACTTAATTTTCAAAAGAGGTCGTTGCGTCTTTCTGGATTCAAATTTTTTTTTCTTTTTTTTTGGGTTGCGTTTTTCAGAAAGACGCAACCCAACAACTTTTCGTTTCTTTCGTGTTGACCATGAAGTTGCGTCTTTCTAAAAAATGGTGGTTGCGTCTCAAAAAGATGCAACCACCCATTTTGAGAATTAAGTTCAAAATGAGCCATTTTTTGAAATTAAGTTAAAAAAAAGTCCACTCTTTATCATTGATCCGTGTTTGCTTGTCGTATTTGATGAGGATTTGCATAGAGAATGAGTCATCTTTAAAAAATTATATTAAAACGAGTTTTTGTAACTACTCAAAATAATTCCTCATTTTTATTACTCAATTTTAATCTTTCATTTATAACTATTTAAAATAATTAATTATTTCTAATCATTTTTTTTTCAACTACTTAGAATAACTATTTATTTTAAATCGACATCCAACTAAGTAGCTGCCTCTAACTACTCTACATAAAATTTATATTCAAACGATTCTTTTATTACAACTGTTAACTGTTTCAACTAAACTTCCATTCAAAACTCCATCCAAACACCCCATATTGGGGTGGAACTAAAAAAAACAACCTCTAATTGAATATAAAAAACTTTATGGAAATTATTGGCTAGCATGGGTGAAATGGAAAAGTTATTAAGTAGGAAGTTTCGAGGAAATTTAAGATTGTGGAAAATTGGGTGGGCGAAGGCGTGGAGTAAAGAAGAAACATGCTTCCAACCTAACTTCGATTCTAATTCACCACAAAACGGTATGATTTTTTCATCATCTTGTTTTCTTATTTGAACCATATTTAATTTGTCAACGCCTCAACGGTCATAAAGAGCTTTTGTTTGGAGGTAACTATTATTATTTAAGTGCCAACAAGAGCAGTAGTTCAAGCGATATCAATATACACTTAATAATATAGAAGTCTTAGGTTCGTCTCCCCCACCTCCAATTATTCAAAAGAGTAGATTCTACGATTTTTAAATTTATCAATTTTTTTTATATCGTCCGACTCTCTCTCTCTGTATATAGTAGCAATTCTAATATAAAGACTAATGTCTAATTGACTACTCTAAAACATTAATGATTAAAAAATAAATTTGGTTGTTGGGTTGTTACCGGGATTCGGCTACCCGTTGCGTAAGAATACTCTTATTCAAATTGTCTAATTCATTTTCAATAGTTCCAAGAATGATAATTTTTTGTTTTTTTATTTGGTTTCAACTCGATTTATGGATTGAAACCATTGCTCAACCGAAGCTTCTTTTATTTAATTCTTATATTAAATTTTAAGGAAAGGATGTTTGTTTAGTAAAAGAAAAAAAAAGTAAAACATAACTTAATTGACATTAACAATATGGTCCTAATTTTCTCTGACTCCTTGTACTTTTACTTTTGTAATTATTTATTTATTAGAATTTATTTGTAGCACTATTTGTGAGTGACATTTTCTTAAATTTCTGGGAAACTTCCGAGGCACTTGGATCGGCAAAGACAAAAACAATCAGCTGTGTATTTTTGTTTATGACTAAGACAACACCAAGGGCCTCCCTCTCTTATCATTATCTTTATCGTTTGATAATGTGTTTTTTTTAGTATAAATTAGAGAAAGATGGACTACAAATATCGATTATATGGATTGAATTCATGATCGTGGAATGAAAATGTAATAACATTATGATTACGATAGGGTTGGTAACTTGTTAATTTTAGTGTTTTGTGGTAATTTAGTTTAACACTATGATTCAGAGGTGATAAATTAATATTAGACTCTCATATATTTAAAAATAGCAACACATTTTAAGTTTGAATTGCAGTCTCTCTCCTTATATTAATGCTAACAAAAAGTAACGTGTGTTTTCGATTATTTTTTATTATATTATTTTTACTTATCTAACACATGTGTATGAATATAATTATGTTTAAAAGTGTAAAAACATGTATTGAAATGATTTTGAATGGTTCTTGACATGTTTTAAAGTACTTTTAAACATTACAATTATCCATTTTAATAATTTGGAAATCGGTTCTAAAATAGTAATTTGAAAATCACTCTCAAACATTATTTGTTCCTTTATATTTGTTTTTCTTTTTTACATTATATTGTCCTTTTGTGTGATTCATAAATATGGAATTTTGTTTAGTTCCACTTTGAAAGGGATATGATTCATTAGCATTGATTTTTGAGTTCCTTTATTCAATTTCTAAGTTACATTGTATTTAATCTAAAAAATAGTTACGTTGTATTTGAATTATTCAATAAAATAGTTACGTTGTATTTGAATTATTCAATGCCTATTCAATTACCTTTTCATATTGTCTTTGTGTATATGTCCAACAACTATATACCATTCTCAATTTGGTGCTTATTTAGGCCCCGTATGATAACCATTTCGTTTTTTGTTTTTTATTTTTGGTTTTTGATATTTATTTTAAAAAATAAAAATAATATATATTTGATAACTCATTTTAGTTTTCTATTTTTAAAAACTAAAAACCAAAAAACATTTTTGATAACTGTTTTTTATTTTCAAACATCACATTTCATTTGGATTTTTTTAGTTTTTTATTATTTATTCTTGATCATTTGATGCTTTTTTAAAAACAGAAACAAAAACTTGTTTATAAAAGCTAATTTTTTTAATTTTTATAATTCTTTTAATATTTTTAAAATTGTAAAAACAAATACCAAAATTTGTTATCAAACAAACCTGTTTTTAAAATATTAAAAACAAAAAGAGAAAACCAAAAACGAAATGATTATCAAACGAGGCCTATATTTCATTTCTAATTGAGGGGTGATTTAATTGGATTTGACCAACTTTTTTTTTTTAATGCATGAGATAACAACTTTAAATTTGTAATATGTAGATTACTATATTATATAGGAGTTTTTGCAGACCAAATTGATAAAATATTTACAATATTAGATAAATTTGAAAAAATTTAGCAACCATAATCAAATATACGGTATAAAATAATACTTTTTACAGTGAGTAACTAATGCATAATACGATATGATAAGTATTATTTATATTGTATATTTGACTATGAATGCTAAATATTTTCAAATTTACCTAAATCTGTAATTATTTTGTAAAATTGGACTATCTAGTACAATTTCCCTATTATATATTATATTACTTGAATTGTGTTTTTTTAGCTTATACATAGTAATCTCGAAGTATATCAAGTTACTGATCAGTTAATATGAAATTAATTCATGTTTACTCTAAATTATTCATAACAATGTTCATGGTATAGCAATGTTTATGATATATACTGAAATTTGTCATATTTTGTTAGTTTAATATTTAATGTCGATGTTTTTTAATGACTTCATCGTTTTAGTGAGTTCGTGCAAAACTTAATAAACTATAAGTAGAAAAATAGACCACAAATTTTATATACTTCTTTCAAATAAATAATAACTAAATATCGATTTAAACAATCGATTAATTACTGTTGTGTAGAACTGGAATACCACCCAACAATAAAATCAACACGTCCAACCTTTTTAGTAGAAAGTGTGGATTTGTTTTGCGTTTTGAGTTTTTTATTCCTTAGGTAGATTTGTTATGTTTTATAGCGTTAACGTTATATTATGTAATTATTATTATTATTTTTATAATTTTTTTAATGTTAAGAACTGAAATGAATAATTTTAAAATGTTTAAAAGACTTAGATATTTTCTTGAAACATAATAATTAAAGAAGATGTTTCTTTGTTGAATCTATCGAAAATTTAAAATGAGTGGAATAAATTTTCTAGAAAAGTATGAAATGTCATTTTAAAAATGAAATGAAAGCATTCTCGGAATTAGAAAAAAAATATAAAACAAAAGTTTGTCACCTATTTTTAAAAATATTTATTTAAAATTGGAATTTTTTGCAATCAGGGGTCAAAATAGGAAAGAAATAGCAAAATGGGTTCAAAAATCCAAACATATTGCAAAGTAGGGTCGTCGCGTTGGTGGGAGACACGCGACGACCCCTTTTTTTTTGGTCGCGTGTCTCCCACCCACGCAACGAAAAAAACGTAACGGGAAAAAGACGGTCACTGCCACGTGTCAAAGCTTTTATTTTTGGTGGCGTGGGTAGGAGACACGCCACCAAAAAAAAAAAAATAGGGTGGCGTGGGTGGGAGACACGCCACCAAAAATCCAAATAATATAGATGTTTTATTTTAAAATATTAAAACCAAATAAAAATTTCAATCCAAATTTAGAGACTAAAAGTATACTCACATAATAAATAAATAAAAATAATAGTATTCAATCCCCTTTTCACGCAGTTTTCATGTTTTTATATCTTCCTTAAATGCGATATTTATGGTTAATTTTAGATTGGATTCGCTATGATTTTTTCATTATTTTATTTGTTTCATAACATATTACAAAATAAAATAAAATAATAATAATCTTACTTTTTATGAAAGTTTCAAATATATTTAAATGTATTTTTTTATATATAAATATTTTAAATATATTTATGGGCGAAATGATTTGAATTATATATAAATATTTTAAATAAATTTATGGGTGGAAGGATTTGAATTATTGCTCTTATTTAAGGATATTGTGAGCCTCCTTAATCATGGTTATTTTTACTTTTTATTTGTTAAGTATTTCGGATCAACCTCTAACTCTAGTATTTAATTACACTACCATTAAATAATGAAACTAACTTGTCATCTCATTTGAGTTATTAATTCCATGTATGGTAGTCTAATTTAGTTTCATTATTAAGTTAGTTTCATTATTTATTAATTCCATTTAAACACTAGGGATATTTTACCTTATTAGGATGGGATTCACAACCATTTAATTTATTAAGAAAAGAAAAAAAAAGAAGAATGTAAACTTATAAAGATCGTAACAAGATCTTCAACAAATCTCAAGTTCCTTTAATTGTTTTTAATTTTTTTTTTTTTGGTGGCGTGTCTCCCACCCATGCCACCAAAAATATGCCGTCTTCTTCCAGTTACGTTTTCTTGATTGCGTGGATAGGAGACACGCGACAAAAAAAAAGGGTCGTCGCGTGTCTCCCACCCACGCGACGACCCTATTTTGCAATTACTTTGGATTCTCGACCCCATTTTGC
>JBBMEF010039249.1:0-14375 GCA_037832685.1 Sicyos baderoa | reverse complement strand
CACTTCGCCGTTTGTGTGGCACCCCGGAGGTAACAAGATGTATCAGGATCTTAAGCAGACAGTTTGGTGGATGGGTAAAGACCCGACCCAAATAGGGTTCTAAACTAAGTCTTTACTACGTGCATGACTTTAAAGCGGATAAAATAAAACCTTTGGAAGTCTAAAAACAAGCTCGATTTAAACTTAAACCTTTTGAATAAATCTTTTTGGCCAGATATTAAAATAATTCAAATAACTTCATTCATTCTTTAAATCAAAAGAGCTAGCAGTCAATCCATAGTTATAAATACTTAAGGGCACTAGGCCCGACTAGATGCAAGGAAAAACATAAACACTGTCTTAACGTTTAAATACTCAGAGTTCAACACTAAATCGTAATATAAATAACCCCATGATCACTTTGACACCTCCAGTCATCAGTGCCGCTCGTTCTGGTTACCTGTGGAACCACAAATATAATAAGGGTGAGCAACCTAAGTTACTCAGTAAGAATCCCCTAACGGGGTACAGATCGTTATCTACCATCATCTAGCTAACAGTATATAAGGCACTACTCAAACTGTTTAACATGCTCAACATACAAACTAGTAATCATCATAACGTACATAACATTCATCACATACATAGCATGGTATTTAACATACGAGTGTTCACTTCTGGGGAACAACAAGGAATATTCACTTCTGGGGAATAACCTTCTAACACGCATAAGTTCACTTCTAGGGAACTTTAGAAAAATATTCACTTCTAGGGAATATAATCTAACATACAATGCTCACTTCTGGGGAGCTATAAGCATATATTCACTTATGGGGAATAATCTACCTAACATACATATTGTTCACTGCTGGGGAACAAGAGATATTCACTTATGGGGAATATCCTAACTACATGCATAAGGTTCACTTCTGGGGAACAAGGAATATTCACTTCTGGGGAATATCCTAATCTATATGCATAATGTTCACTTCTGGGGAACATTCTACTAACATACATCAAGTTCACTCTAGGGAACAACATAATAAAACTTCTAATCTAACTCACATTTCATACATCAACAGATTTCAGCATGCAATAGTAACAAACATACTTCTAGCTAATCAGACATTTAACGTACTGTCCACAAACCCTACGATAAGGAAATCTTTACCTTGGCCGACTCTACAACGCTAAATCCAACGAAAAACTGAAAACTGCTTCTGTACCACTTTCGCTGTAGCGAACCCCAAGCGAAACAAAGCCTCGGCCTTACTGATTCTGAAACTGACCAAGCACAGAACAAAACCTCGGTTAATAACGAAACAATCTAAACCTCTGTAAGCAAATTGACGAAACGAGACTTACCGAGACAAAAGCTACTCTGAACTCGCTGTAACGAAGACCCAACACAACCTCCTCTTTGCTGTCTAACGAACCGACACGAGCAATCAACTCCGAGACGGAACACACCAAACAGAAGGCGAAATACTCGCTGGAAGATCCTCGACAAGCAAACAACAAACGGCTGAGAAACCTGAGTTCGTCAACGACGAACAGACAACGAAAACAGAACTTAACAATACAGAAACCTTCTTACATGACTTAGCAAAACTCAACTGAACAAGAAGCTTACCTAACACAATTCGCCACAACGAGAGCTAGCGAACCTCAAGCGAAACTGGGCTGGAACAGATTGTGAAGAACAGCTGAAGAACACCTTTCAAAACCCAGAAAAACACAATCAAAACCCAACCAATTCGATAAACAAGGAAGCTGAAGAACAAGAAGTAATTTTACCTTGCAAAACGATGAAGAACTCGCAAGAAAAAGGAAGAGACTCTTGAGCTTTGGTTGAGAGAGAACTCGTAAGGAAGAACAAAGCTTGAGGGAAAAATGCGTCGGTTGAAGGAGAAGAGAAATGGCTAAGTGTAAGGGCTGATGAGTCGCTTGAAAAACGTAACGGCTGAAGGAAGAGCCGTTTGGAAAATGTAACGGCTGAAGAGCCGTTGGAAGCACGAGTTCGCTAGGGCGAAGCTCGGCGAAGCGAAGGACTTCGTCTACTACTTTCGCTAGGGCGAAACTCAGCGAAGACGAACCCTCAAGAAACCTTTCTCTGAAAACTCACTTCAAACCTCTTAAGTAACGGTTCGATTTTCTGGGCCGTTACATCTATTTCATCAATAATACATTCTCTCAATCTTCTTCAATCAATGGCTACCACATTTCTGTTGTCCAAATCATCATATGGTATCAGAGTCTCTAGAGAAGGCGTTCTTCTTCTTCCTCTCGATCTGGGTATGTCTTTCTTTCTCCTTGTTTCCTTTCTTCCTTCTTCCTCAATGATTCTCCTCCTTCAACAACAAAACCTCGATGAGAGGTATCTAAAAATCCATTCTGCATTTTCATCTAAAAATCCATAGAAATGGAGGCTTTTATTTTTTTTTTTTTTCCTATATCAAAATTTGCTTCTCTTTCTCTGTTGTTTTTATTTCATTTGAAATTCTTCTCCAAAATATTCATGTGTTTTCTCCTCTTTTCACCACATTTTCTCTTACTCTCACCCAATACTCAATTGCTTTCTTATAAACTTCTGCAAAAAAAAAAAAAAAAAAAAAAAAATCTAGAAATCTTAGATCCAACCATTCCTCCTCTTCCTCTCCTTATTCCTCTTCTTCCTCCTCTTCTTCTTCTTCTCATCCTTCAAGGATTTCTTCTCTATAACCCTTCCAATCTACGCAATCCTAGGATTTCTTCTCTAAAACCCTTCAAAGGATTCTTTCTTCAATGTAACACCTTCATCTTCACCTCAAAATCCTTCAAGAATTTTCTCCAAAACCCTTCCAATCTCTAAAATCCTTTAAGGATTCTTCTCCTCACCAAAATCCTTCAAGGATTCTTCTCAAACCTCCTTCCAATCTTCAAGAATTTCTTATCCAAACATATTTCTCCTTCTACTTCCTCTTTTCTCCCTTCAAAATCCTTTAAAGATTTCCTCAAAATCTCAAAACTCCCTACTCAAATCTTCTTCTCAAACTCTCCCTCTCTTAAATCTTCTTTTTCTCATCTACTCTTATGCCTTATTCTTGAAAAAAAAAAAAAAATCTAAATCTTCTCTTCATTCCCTATTTCATTCCTCTCCAATATCTCTACCATATTTCTATCTCTCATCTCTCTGTTCTATTTCTTTTCTCTATTCCTTGTTCCTTTATTTTCATTTATTTTTCTATATGCAATTTTATATTACTTTTCCCCTACCTTACCTTTCTACCACAACTCGTTTGCCTTCTATCCCTCCAAAAATTTCTATCTCACTCACTCTTTTCAACATCTTTCCTCTTTCATCCCTATGTTCATCTTTTCGAAAAGAAAAAAATGGTTCATAAAAGTCTAGTGCAATTGGGGGCAATATTTGTTGAAATCAGTGCACACAGAAGGCGAAGCTGTCGGATATATGCTACTGACTTTTGGAATGATTACCTTTGGGAGAAAGGACCTCCGATGCAAATCAACAAATTGGATGCTAGATCTCTGTTTTTAGTCTTAGCCTAGTTTGTTAGGTGATTTGGTGATTAATGTAATAGAACACTCTCTTCAAGCTTCACAAGTAAACCGACGTGTTTGCTTGCGGGGGGATGCTAGAGTATTAGAGCCCATTGGGCCTTAGGTTAGGGTCTCCACCTTCATCTTCTCTATTTCATCAATAATATATTGTCTCAATCTTCTTCGATCAATAGCTTCCACATTTTCGCTGTTCAAATCATCACAATTTTAAGTTTTTTTTTTTTTTTGAAACAAATTGATTTTAAGTCATAGAACTAATATAAATACAGTTTTTGCACATACCCTATAACGAAATATAACACAATTCAACATTTCTCTTATTTTCTTATTATAGGTTTACATCTAACATTTTGAGACTTGTACACTAAATGAAAACTATACTAAAAAATATATTTTTCTCAACAATAATTATCCAAAAAAAGTTAAAAGTGTTAGATATTTCTAACACAAGGATGAAGTCAATACATATCTGGAGACTGGAACGTTTACAACACGAACACAACAACAACGAATACTGCGATAATAGAGTTTTTGGTTCTTCTACATCTTCATTCTTCATAACTCAGATGGTACAACTTTTCTTAAGGGGAGAATAGACATAGAAACCAAAAACTTAAGAAGAATAAAGCAAGAAAGAATTATATAATTCTCTATAAGAGTTTTTTTCTACCTATTCTAAAACTTATCTATAAAAGTTGTTGTCTATCATTTAAAGAAACAATGATAAGATTAATAGGTGATTATAAAAGAGTGGATTAGTGGGTGGTTCCTAAACACATGGACCACCCAAAAAAAAATTAATTAATAAAGTTAAAATTAATTAATCACATTAAAGAAAAAAGGAACTTTTAATATTGTGCATATCAACATCCACGTGATTCTGCACCAAATCGAATTCACGTGAAATTGAAGTTTGTTGCCTTTTAGAGTTTGTCATCGCCCTTTTGGTTGTCCATAATATATATATTATTATATAATTATATATATATATAGTCTAACAAATATATAAGAAATTGTCTGAATTAGGAAAATTCCAACTTATAAAAGAAGTAACCGTATAACTAATTTGCCCATAAAACCCATAACTCAATATATACTCAACAATAAAAAAAAATTATAAATTTAAATTCTACTTAAAAAAAAATTGTATAACCAATTTTGGTTGGCAAATCTTCCATTTCTATAAGTACATAATTTATGACACGTACAACTTTAAACCAAAAACCGTACCATAAGTCATTACAACTCTAATAATTTTTTTAAAAAAATCTGGTAAATAACTCTTATCTCTTTAAGAATATAATTTAGGGGTGTAAAAAGAAAATTTCTAAAGACAAAAAATATGAATACTCTAGTCTTCATTGTTTTGATGTTTTGTCAAAAAAATATTACAATTTAGTTTCTATAATTAAACCATGTTTAATGACACTATTTCCCATTAGGTAGTGTTAAGTGTGGTTGATAACTTATGAACATTTTGTTTGAAAAAAGAAAATTCCAAATTTCATCTAAATTGAGAAGCGTTGGGTCGTGGAGCCCAGCTCGCCCAAGCCCAAGATATAAGCCCGTTTTGTTTGAAGATATACGACTTTGTTTTCTTTGACAAATCCAAAATGTTATTTATTTCACATTTTCAATGAACATTTTGTCGTTATAATAAGTAGGGGTGAATATGGGTTGGGTTGAGGGGATTTTCAATCCAACCCAAATTTTTGGGTTGGTCACATTTTCAACCCAACTCAATCCAACCTTATATTTTCAGGTTGTGTTGGGTTGAGTTGTTCGGTTTAGACCATTATGATTTTTAATTTTAAAAATTGAAAAGAAATATCAATTATTGAAATTGAGCCGATAAATTTTTATACATAAATTTGTATTAAAAATATAGAAAAGTAAAGTTACAACACATCTCTACATAAATCACAATTTAAAAAAAAAAATAGTATAAATATTATTAAAACATGAATAAAGTGGCAATAAAAAATTAGACATTTTCTACTTAAATCTGAATTAAAAAAAAAAATAGGGAAAAGTGTAATATTAAATAGTTAAGTAAAATTACAACGTCCCTACATAAATCCGATTTTTTAAAAAAAATAAATTGAGTATAAATGTTATTAAAACATGAATAAAATGGCAAAAAAAAAAGGACATTTTCTACTTAAATCTCAATAAAGAAAACAAAACAGGGCAAAAGTGTATTAAATAACATTAATGGAAATTGTAAGCCACGTGCATTTTTTGGAAACATTTTGCATCCGTGTCCTCTGGAAATATTTGCAAAAATATTTTCTTATTTAAAAAAATAATAATTAAATGTAGAAATACCATTTTGCCCTTCCTTATAATCTAATATTTTCTAAATTTTTCCCCTTTCTTCTTTGACTTTTTCCTTCCCCATCTTCAGAGTCTCCCCTTGCCCTTCAAATTCGACTTTCAATGTTGAGCCTTAATTTCTCCCGTGTTCTTCCATTTCTGCAATCTCATTCCATTTCTGCAATCTCCTTCGATTTCTCTCCTTCGATTCCGGCGATTTCTTCAATTTCTTTCCGGCGATTTCTTCTATTTCTAACGATTTCTCTCCTTCGATTCCGGCGATTTCTTCAATTTCGGTCATTGTACTTTCTGACGATGTTTTCCTACTTTGTATGGACTTCTTGAGGTAAATTGATCCTCCTTCGACCCGACGATTTCTTCGATTCCGGCGGCGAGGACAGCGGCGTCGGCGGCGGAGAGGGGGGAGGATTTGGAGAAGAGGAAATCGGGCTTGGGAAGTTGGTTGGAAACGTGTGAATTCCAGTAGCGAATTAGCGAAGTTTTGGCGGTGAAGGGACTGGAATCGTCGATTGAAGAAGCGATTGAAATGTGTGGGAAAAATAAAAAGAATAATAAATTAAGAAAAAGGAATAGGAAATGAGATGAAAATGTGATTTGTTTGTTTGTTTTTACGACCAAATTGGCCATTGAAGAATCTGTTTTAGAATGATATGAGATACGGATACAAAAGGGAGCCCTCCTATTTATAGAACCTAATTTAAATATTAAAAAATTACAATATCAAGTTTTTTTTTATAAAACTTGCTATTAATACATTTTTGCCATGAACCAGCTATAATCCATTTTTGTCATGAACCTGCTATTAACTTGTTAAACTTGTTATAGCCATGAACCTGATATTCATACATTCTTTGCAAACATGTATCAAAAACATCTGTTACAAGCCAACTTTTCAAACCTGGTATTAAAAATTAATGCAGTATTTAACAATAAATACAGTATCTAAGAATTTTTCATATTAACCTGTTAAACCTGTTATAACCATCGACCTGATATTCATACATTGTTTGCAAATGTGTATCAAAAACACATGTTACAAGCTAACTTTTCAAACTAGTACAGTATTTAACAATTAATACAATATTTAAGACTTTTTCATATTAACATGTTAAACCTGTTATAACCATGAACCTAATATTCATACATTCTTTGCAAAATTAATACAGTATTTAACAATTAATACCGTATTTAATAATTAATACAGTATTCAAACCTGGTATGAAAAAACTTACAAGCCAACTTTTCAAACCTGATATTCATACATTCTTTGCAAACCTTCATCTAAGACATTTTCAGTACAAGCCAAGACAGCAAGAAACCATATCTAGTACTATATAAAAAATTATGAACAAGTTGCAGAATATATCAAAGAACAAAGCAAGTAAAACAACAATGAAATTGGAATCTAGATTTGAGATGTCAAAATAAAGCTCGGAGGCTCAATACAATCACAACAGTTTCCCCCTTCCTCCATTGGACTTTCCTTCAATTTTTCTTCCGACGAGCCGAAGTTGGATGTGTAAGGAGACCGTAGCCGCATAAACACCATTTTCTTCCTTTTTGTCCTTTTCATCATTTGTTTTTCTTCTGCAAAAATCTCTTCCCCTCGCAGCTGTCAATCATTTAAAGGAAAAAATATTAATACCTACCTAATATTACATTCTCTTTAAAAATTTAAATAAGTACTTATAAACAATTTACCGCATCAATATATAGTTGGGCATGCTTCTCACCTCTCGTTTTCTCCTTTCCTCCGTCCTCACTCTCTTGTCCACATTCCATATTCTGTATTTGTCACAATTTAAGGTGGTTTACATGTGTTTGAATACATTAATACAGTATTAAACGTATAAATTTATAAATACCTTTATATCTCCCAAGACATTTTCAATCATGTCGTTTGTGTCCTCTGTTCTTTTGTCTTCTTCATTCCTATCATTGTCTTCTTTTTCTTGGTCATCTTCTGCTTCATCTCCATTTCCATCTCTCCTATCATCATCATCTGATCCATCATCCTCATCATTTGGATTTGAATTAGGCCCACCTTCTTTTTTACTTCTTAATTCCTTAATTTCCTCAGATATTGTATCCAACCGTGTATTAATACCTCCAATTGAGTTTCTCATTTCATCTACTGATGTTTTTACAAAAAAAATCAAATCTGCAATGCAGTCCAATATTTTGCTCATTTGTTGGGTATTTATTTCTCTTGAATCATCTTTTTGTCCTTCCACACTTTCCTCTCCAACTTGTTATCTGTTTTCAATATAAGAATCTAAATAGAGTTTTAGAAATTTTTTGAAATGTAAACCCTAGAAATTTCATACAGTATTAAGTTCCATTGTTTATAGTACAGACAAATACCTTGATTTCGATGACGATTTGAATGTGGACTCGAGATTTCGGCGTTGAAAGACGTCGACTCCCCAAACTCGAAGTCGCGACAACAATGGTGGAACAGTGAAACGGTTCGATGGTGGAATCGGCGGCAACAATGGTGATCTAAGGCGAATTTGATGGTGGAATTGAATCGAATCGTGTTTGAGGTAGAAGATGCACGAGAGTTTGGTCATAAATCAGTGTTAAAAATATCAAAACAGACGCAATTTTAACTTAAACCTGGGCTACTCATGCAAGCCCACAACCATTGCACTACCACGTATTTATTGTTACATTTGTAATATTTATTATATATTCGGTTCGGTTTGGGTTGAACCGAACCGAATCCACGTTAACCCGAGAACCGACTCAAATTTTCGGGTCCATTAGGTTTCAACCCAACCCAACCCTTACATTTTGGGTTGGGTTGTTTGGGTTCGTCGGGTTACTGGTTCATTTGTGCACTCCTAATAATAAGTATAGTCTATATACATTATAATAATAATTATATTGAATACTTGGTTCTTATTTCCTCTTTTTGATATCGGTGAGTGTCCAAACTAACTTAGGTAAAAACTTTCGAAAGATTTAACTAACCTTACTACATATTATATCACATGAGTATAATCTTAAAACAAGATTATAAGGAAAGAAGTAGTCCACTTATTTTTATAAGAGATCTCTTCACTTTTTTAATGTAGGATTCTCAACATGACTACTTAAGATTGTAGTTTTTTTAAGTTCACCAATTTTAAGTAGGATCTCAATTTCATTTTTATTAAATTGAATATCTTTTTTAAATTCAATAAGCTTGAATATCATATTAGATAGTAAATGCATTTACCTCAAAATAATGAGAATGGTTTACTTATCTTATAAATGTTTGAAAATCTCCCTATTTTTTCAATATAATCAACACTACCTTCTACTAAAATTAATTTTGAAAATCTCCCTACACATGGACGCTAAAAACTAAACAAAAAAATTACAAAAAATGTTAAAATAGATATTATTTTTTAAAAAAGATATATATAGAAATTTATCCAAACAATTGCAACAATAGCTCAACGATATTAATAAATAATTTTAAATCTCTCAACCTTTAAACTATCACTCTGTTGGCAGACAAAAGAGTAAAGAGTCTCGCATAGATCATTTATTGACAACACTATACTACAACAATAATAATAATAAAAAGAAAAAAACTTATTTAGCTAACACTATTCAATGAAAAAAAAGAAAAGGCCACTCTTTTCTGCCATTTTCTTTTTCCCTCTTTACAAACTAATAACTATAGCAGAAAATAAAATTAGACTAAATAACAAACAATAATGAACGTAACTAAATCTAACAAAGATTTTGGTAGGATATAGAGAAGGCTGCAGCAAAATTTAAGGAAAAGAAAGAGGTAGTAGCGGCCGTGGTGGTGGTGGTGGCAGATTCTGATCAAACGACGGTACCGACGTATCCGAATCCTACGATGCAGAAGGCTATGGCTTGCATGAAGAGGAAAATGAAGAACATATTTTTACCATAGAAAATGTCGTAAATGCCACACGCGAACAAGTAGCCTCCCACTCCGAGCTCCCACAATAGAAGCCTATCAATGTCATCGGTACATTATATATATATTTTGTAGGTTTAATTTTTAAAATTAAAATAAAAAACCAGATGATTATCAAACGAAACCTTAAATTCAAAACGAATACCTGTCTGCAATCTTAAAGCGAGTTAAGAGAGGTTGTTTTGCAGAAGCTTTGGCTTTGGAGGCGTCGCCTAATTTCTCGGTTACAATCCATTCATTTACTCTGCTAGCCTCCAGCAACCCTATGATTGTGCCTTTGGTTCTATGCATTGCCATTACATTCTCAAATAGAATCCAATACGCCAATAAATGGAATGACCTTCAAACACAAATAAAAAAAAAATCATATTAATTTAATCCATTCCAAGAATTTTGTTAAACTTTACAATCATATCCTTAAAAATTTAATTTGCTCGATCAATATTATTTATACGGTTAGGATCACACAAATGTCCCAGAAAGTTAGGAGAGTCAACATCAATATAAAAGAGATATGAGTTACTCCGTTTATTGCTAATTGATTTTGAGGTGGAAGCTCATATTCTCTAATATGGTATTAGAGTCCATAAAACTCAAACAGGTATTCGGTCCAATAAATTTGAGGTGCAAGCTCATATTCTCTAATATGGTATCAGAGTCCATAAAACTCAAACATGTATTCGGTCTAATAAAATGAAATTGAGATCCGATGAGCCTAGAAGAGGCACCATCTTGAGGGGGCATGTTAAGATTTGAAAGTGAGAGAGTCCAACATCAATATAAAAGATATGGGTTACTCCCCTTGGTTTTGAGGTGAAACCCCATATTATCTAATATGGTATCATAGTCCATAAAGCCCAAACATATATTTATCATCTTGAGGGAGAAAGTCTAACATCAATATAAAAGAGATATGGGTTACTCCCTTGTTGATGTTGGACTCTCCCACTTTCCAATGTGGGATATTTGTGAAATCCTAACAATACTTGTTAAGTATTACAATTACTTGTTAAGTAAAACAAAAATCTAAATAGTTACGAAACAGGACGTTAATGAATTGATTGATTAAATTAAAATCAATTGATTTTTATTAAATGGTATGAGTTTCCATTTTAAAATCAATTGATAATAAGTGAAACAGTTTGTTTCGAACGTGAAATCTTCGATAAGAGAAGGAAAAAGAGAGGGGACCTCGGAGTGCCGACCGAGTTGAGAAGGGTGATGATGGAAGGAATGTAAACAGAGCCCCACTTGGGAACTTCAACTTCAGGGACCAGCACTGTGGCTGGTAACACAACACAGTAAAATATGAAGGTGGCGATGTGAGCTATCACTTTTCGAACGAAGAAGAAGCTGTATATTACATACACCTTCTTCCATGCTGTTACTCTCTGCAACCACCACAAACATTATAATTATAATTATAGTTAATCAAAGGCTTCATATATTAATTACTAGTTTAATTTCTAATTAATTCTTTCCTACATTGTTTCTTATAATCTCCGTAACCATCTTTCTGAATAGATTGGCCGGCCCGCATGACCATCTGTGCTGTTGGTAACGGTACGCTTTCAATGTGCTAGGCAGTTCATTTTTCACCTGCATAAATTTAATTCATTTGTTACGAAAACAATCGTAAACAACAATCGACAATAAAAAGAGATCGAGGAAACTAATTGAAAATGAGGGAAGTAAATTATATTTCGTATAAATGCTTCTACGACTTTTCACTTTCTCAATATGAGATAGTTGTGACATCCTAACATGCCCCTCAAAATATAGTGCTTCTTTTGGGCTTATTAACTTTAAATCGAATCTTGTTAAGATTTCACAAATGTCCTACATTGGAAAGTGGGAGAGTCCAACATCAATATAAAAGAGATATGTGTTACTCCTCTCATTGTCAATTGGTTTTGAGGTGGAGCTTCATATTCTCTAATATGGTATTAGAGCTCATTAACCTAAACAGGTACTCGATCCAATAAAATGAAATTGAGATTCAATTCAAGATTGGTGGGCCCAAAGGAGGCCCCATCTTGAATGGGCATAGGTAGGTGAACTACCCCAGTAGAGACCCCATCTTAAAATGGGGCATAGGTAGGTGAACTACCCCAGTGGAAACCCATATTTTCTGATAAATCTCAAACTGACTTTGTGGTGAAACCCCAACTTCTCTCCTACTAATTTCAAAGAACTAACCATTCAACACATCATTTAAACAAAATTTTCCAAACAAAGTTTTCTTACGATCCATTTCCCAAACAATCTTATAAAAATATATTTTTTGTACAATTATTTATTCAAACATACATTTAAATTATTTCATTTTTCCCTTTCATTCATCTTACCCATCTGAACATGCCTTTCACTAATGTGACTAAAATTTTAAAAGAGATTATATAGAGTAATATCTGCCATAAAAAATTCTAATACAACATCAATACAAAAGAAAAAGTAAAAATTGAGCCCAATTATATATTTCTAACTAAGTCGAAAAATTTCGACTGATCTTAAACGTAAGTCTTAAACGTAGCGCAACATAATTCAAAACATTTCCACATTAATTTCAAGTTCAATTTATATAAAAATTTATAAACAAAAACAAGAAGTTTAGTTAAATTATTTTACCTGAATATCACCAAGGTACAAGAATTGCCAGCCCTTGAGACCCGCACGAACCGCCAGGTCCATGTCCTCCACCGTGGTCCGGTCCTTCCACCCTCCAGCCTCTTTCAGTGCCGCAATTCTCCAAACACCCGCCGTCCCTGTAAATTTCACGAGAATCCCACATTGAAAAGTTAGGCTACCAATTTTAAAAGCAGTTGTGCTCCTCCCATCATCAATTAATTTTGTGATGAATATCTACACTATATTTAATATTGTAACATAATATATTGAGTCTAAACGGGTACTCAGTTCAATAAAATTGATAAACCGAAAAATGGCACCATCTTAAGGGGCGTGAGAATCTCACATTAAAAAGTAAGAAGAGATTTTAATAATTTATAAAATAGGTAGACTATTTCTTTTATTACCAATTAAATTTGAGATGCACAATCATACTATCGTATATATAAAGAGTTTACAATATTCCTAAAATGTATGAGTTCTTCCGCTCTTTGTTAATTAGTTTGATATGTACATTTAGGTTCATAAAATTCAAAAAATATATGTTTTGTGCCCAAATTACTCATAACTCATTTATTCAAATAAAAATTTAATTTAAAAAAGATAGTTAGAGAGAGGGAAAAAATAAAGAAGACAAAGACATTCCAATATATCTACTCTAAATATTTTATTGGTTAAAATATCATTTTTGTTTTAACATTTTATACTTTGTATTTTTCCATTTTCGTGACTAGAATTTCAAAAGACCAAATTTCATACAAGTTTGTTCCATTTTAATCTAAACTTTCAAATATATGATTTTAGTTTTTAAACTAAAAGAAAATATTTAAAATTGGTATTTTGGAGTAAATATTAATTTAATATAAGTAAAGACAATGTTTAATGATGTAAACTCTTCGAATAAATGTGATAATACTTAAGAAAAAAATGGTATATCCAAACAATGTAAAGACAACGTTTGAACCATTTTTAATAATTTAACATAAGCAAAGACAATGTTTGAACATATTTCTAAAATTGGTATATAAATGTGATAATGCTTTAAGAAAAAAAACCCAAAAGTTTCCCAAAAAAGCAAATTTTTATTTTTATTTTTAAATTGAAAAATTAAAAGAGAGCAATTTGGGTGCACCACAGGTAGCACCTCCACCGTAATACCACTTATGTGGCACATTTGGTGTCACACATCTCATTTTTTTTTTTTTTTACTTTATATTTATTATAAAACAAAGTTAAAAGAAAAAAAGAAGATGTGTGGCTCTAAATGAAAGATATCACGGTGGGGGTGCTACCCGAGGTACACCCAAATTGCTCTCAGATTAAAATAAACATGTAAAAATCTAGAGATAAAAAGAACAAACTTCAAAGAAATTAAAATCACCAACAAAATCATAACTCTACCGCATCTTGTACGACCTAGTAACCATGAAATTATAGGTTCGAATTCCCCTTCCTCAATATTGTTATATCAAAAAAAATATAAGAGATTAAAATCAAACAAATTTAAAAGTTATAGAAAGTTTTAAGGTTAAAATACCATTTTGGTCCCTCAAGTATGGGGTTTGTTCTATTTTGGTCCCTAAACTTTCAAAATCCAATTTTAGTCCTCCAACTATCACATAAGCTTAAATTTGGTCCCTAAGGCGATGAATCCGTTAGCATCTGTTAAATCAAATGGTTTTTTTTGCTTAAAATATAAAAAATATCAGGTTCTTTTTTTCCCTCATTTTAATACTTCTCTTTCCCAATTTCCTATACTTTTCTCTCTCTTCATCCACCATTTTCGCTCTCCTCAACGTTCTGGGCTAATATATAAACAAAAAAGAAAAATTAAAAAATTAAATAAGCATGACATTAACAATTTATCCCTTCAAGTCAAGATTGTCCTACGCATCAAGAAACCACATCAATTTTGATATGCATTTTT
>JBBMEF010039238.1:0-14378 GCA_037832685.1 Sicyos baderoa | reverse complement strand
TTTTAATTCCGCATTAATTACGCTTTAAAGTCATGCATGCTGGTTAAGGACCTAGGTTTAGGACCACTTTTGGGTCGGGTCTTTACACATGCAAGGGAAGAAAGCAACCCAACTAATCCGAACAGCTCGCTCGGGCAAAAGGGGGCGAACAACCAACGAGCTTTTAAAACAGACTTCCTTTTAAAGGAAACAAAGCTAACATTTTCCACTTAGAACCACACTCAACGGAGGTGTCGAGAACTGGGTCAACCTTCAAACTTTCACAACATGGGGACGCAACAGGAGAACAACACCATCTCTGCTCCTCGAGCAACTCCAAGCTAACTTTTAACGTCAACCGAAAGAAACAAAAGCTTCGTGCAGAACTACACTCAACCGCCATCACCTTTAAAACAAAACCTTGGTTACAACCAAGCTCGACATACCTACATCTCCAACCAACTCGAGGGCTACTGCGAAACTAAGCCTAGCTCGAAAACTTTCTACCAGGCTCGAACCTAACAACCAAAACTCAATGCCTGGGTCGGACTGAGCTCCGGTAAGATTTCCACGAGCTTAGGGTCTTTACGATGACCCCCGACACACACTGCCGTAAAGACGGTCCAACTGCCAAACGAACGAATAGGCAAAAATTCCTTGCGCACGAAAACTATGCTGGCTAACTCCAACTTTCTAGAAACATGGTGATACCTCTCTAAAAGAGAGTATTCTAGCCCTGAAATAAGGTGTTTTTAAGCATATTCTTATAGCATAACATTCATATTAGGAGCTAAAATCACCTAAGAACAGTCAAATACCCATAAAATGCAAAGCATGTTATAAAAGAGGCAAGAATTAGAAATCCTTAGAAAAATAGAGTTTTTGAATCAAAATGCAGAGATTACAACATTATTTTACGCATTTCTGGAACCTTTGACTTGTTAGAATTATTCCTATTGTTTCAGGGTGTAAGCATGAAGTTGTTGGAGCTGAATCATCTGAGAAGGAGACAATTGGAAGAGAAGAATGAAGATTGGGAAAAAGAGTCAATGGTGCTCAGCATTTATCCACGCATTTGAGGAGGCGGGAATATTCTTTTCCTGGCAAAAAGTGAATGATGGATTTCCGTGTTGCTAACGTCACGATTGGAGTAGCGGACAAGAAAGTTTTAGACTCGATCCCAGCCGTCCATCTTTGATTCCGGACGCCTATAAAAGCTGCATTTAACATTTGAATGATTGACGACCAGCTTTAGATTTAAATTTCTGCAAAAGTTCTCTAAATTTCAGGAGTTTTTCGTCGTCTTTTTTAGAGTTTTTCCTGCATTTTCCGCCATTGCTGCTGTCTGGAGCTAGCTTGGATCTTCCGCTGGAGTTTCTCCGATCGTGTTGAAGTCCACGGCTCTATTCTTCTACATTTCCGAATTCAGTATTTCGAATTTCAATTCCGATCATTATCGATCTTGTTGTTTACTGTTTTTCTAAGCTTAGATCTTCGATTTAGAGTGTGAATGTTTGCGATCACTCATCTGCACTTTGATTAGTTCGTTTATGCTACAATTGGAAGTTTTCTTTACTTTGAAGTACTTTTACTTGCTGTTTACTGTTACATTGCTTTTATCCAAGTGGAATTTCTGTTTTCTGAGTTGAATCTGTTCATCGATCTTATTTCCGAACTTATTTGTTGTTTATTATGCTTAGAACACTTGATATTTCTGCTTTCATTATGTTTGCTGCGATTATGAGCTAAGTTTCCATAGGTGAGAGTTAGGGAATGAGTGTATGATGCATGTTATCGGGGTGAGCAGAGAGATGTTGAGCTAAGTTGTCATAGGTTTTTTAATTCCAAGCATGTTTTGGCTGATCACCCATTCGTGTTTGCTATCCTTGCCGTTCCGAGAGGAAGAGGGGCTAGAGACTTACTATCGATGTCCATTAGTTTAAGTGTTATGATCTCTTACCTGTTAAGAGTTAGAATTAGAGATAATCGTCTCGCTAGTGCGCATTTCATGCTTAAGAGCCTCGAACTTTGATGCGAGAGTGCAAGTTCGAGAAGGATGAATGCATCCCGAGAGGGAGCTTTAGGTTTCATGTTGTGTGGAGTCGCTTCTTATCAAGAGTCTTATCCCCGATGCATGTAGATCGCACTCAAGTACCTTAACCTTAGCCTATTCTTTTATTGAAAGTAAAATTCCGTTGCATTTAGCATTTTCAATCGCATTTCAACACTTTATATTCTGTTATTATTCTTTGTCATTGATATTTTCCTGCGGTATTTTGTGGTGACAGCAATTTGTGTCGCATTTGGTTGTTCTTCTATTTTAGTTTTGATACCGAAAACAACCATATTATCTTTACTTTTTGCACTTAACCTTCCAAATAGCAATTGAATCATTTCATAACAATCCTCGTGGGAGATGACTTTACTTATCATTTGATACAATAAGACCATGTGCGCTTGCATGTTGTCTGCTGAATGCTATACACATCGCATAAATTTATATACATTTTAAGCGTAGCTTCACGCGTGTCACATGGCATAAAAGACCAGGAACACTGTAGAATGTGACATCCTCCTACTCGAAGCATCAGCCACATTCCAGCTTTACCCAGGACAAGCCTTTCCACAAACTCTTAGCAACGCCAGTCAACGACTGCGTGGTTTCTGTCAACCACACCTTACTTAGCTTCATTTGAGCTCCACAAGACCACCATAACACTCTTACTAGCCAAAGTCAAGCTCCAATGAATATCTTTCACCTGTAGGCAAGAAAACCAATCATTACACACCATATCTCCATGAGCTCAAACCAAAGACACCTTTCTGAAGCATAAACACCAAATTAGAGTCTTACCCTTTTAGGAGAACCGAGCACAGTCTCCTCCTCAAAACAATTCTTATAAGGCAACCAATACTTCCTCACCACGGGAACGAGCTACTCACAATTACTGAGTTTATCTTCTAACCACTCACGAAGGATCGTAGTCCAACAAATACTTTCTTTAACAAGGCAACTCCCTGACTCCCTACAGAGTCTCAAACAACAAATTGAACCCCCAAGGGTTCCCTCTTAACACAAGCCCACCTCACAACGGGGCACAACCACAAAGGACATCAACAACACCACACATGTACCTAGACTAACCTTTCCACTGGTCGAACTAGCATCAACAACACTAAAACCCTTCTCAACCAACTTGTTATGAAAATTAATTGCCTGCTTCACTTAGCGGGATAGCCCACCTGGCCACAAAAGGAGCGCGAGAACTTGGTTGCTAACCACTTCACAAATGAACTTTAACGCCATTTAACTTTCTCTTTTAACCATCAATGAAAACTTGGAGGGTCGAGACTAGCTGTCTCTCCTCGATCAACCTCTCACTCGTAGTCCTCCGACTACCACTAAACTTTATTTCTTTGCTACGTGAACAGGTGCAGCAACTGGCACGACGCGTGCGATGGCTGGAAAACAAAACGAACTTTCCCATGGATCCTGGAAATAACTGCACAACTAACGCGAACTTGGCCGGAGTCTAGGCCTACACACAAGTTTGGTGCCAAACAAGCACACCACCAACACACTTCAAAGTGTTGCAAAACAAGCACTCGGTACGCTACAGGTTTAACAACCCAGGTCACCATCTCCGGTGACGGCAACTCCAGAGGACCGCTTAAGGAACTCCAGATTCAACAATCTGGCCTAGGCACCTCGAATTCAAACTTGCTCAGGATCCACTGACGAATCTTAACTCGATGCTCAACGAACAATGCCCTTCCAGCCTCTCAAAGACAACAAATTTCTATAATCCAAGAGCACGCCGTGAAGAAACTTCACCTCCACTGGACGACTGAGCGCTTCACCGTCGGTTCAAGTTCCGCTGGGTGACTAAGCGTTGCACTCCCTCTGAAAGGGTGCTAACTAAACTGGCTGCAAACACAGCAACTTGCAAGTGGTCTCTGATGTCTTTCCACCCTTCCAAAAGCTGTTAACCTCGTAGCCATGCTTCGGGAACTCGCCAAACGGTCTTGGTTCGAACTAACTAGAACCTCTCTTGGTTATTCCTCTTGGACTAACACCACAAGCAAACACAACAGGCATGTATATACTAGATGTAAAACAGTACTGTAACTACCCTTAAACAAAAGAACTTGCGACGTACCTGATGGCTATAGAGTGTTGATGATCATGGGAAAACGACCTACAACAGTAAGTCAGCCTACAGAATCTATGACTCTGTGCTTTAATACCAACTGTAAAGTCCCGACCCAAAAGTGGTTCTAAACTAGGTCTTTAACCAGCATGCATGACTTAAAAAAACAATCAATGCGAACCAATTTAAACATAATGTAAACCTTTATATACCCAAATACATCCATCAACTAATTTAATAAGAACATGTCACTATTTCCAAGTATTTGTTCTCAAAACATTTTAAACAAGATCTCTGATCAGAGAATATTTTTATTTCATTTCAAAGTTAAAAGAATCCTGAAATACAGAAAACCAGTTCAACTTGCAAACATAAGCCTAAGGGCTCCGTGCCCATCTACATGCTGAATAAATACAAGTAGACAACAATACAAGACACAAAAGAGTGTCCATAGCAGTCCCCATGATCAATCATCCTCCTCTAGCCATCTCGGTGCAGTCCCAAGTTACCTGGTGGAAAACCATAGAATAAGGGTGAGTAAACAAGTTTACTCAGTAAGAATCCCCAACCGGGGTACAGTACGATACAATTGGTCATCTAGCATACAAGTATACATGCAAACAATTATCAACACAGATCAACTTACTTTCCTTGGGTTGTTATACAATCCCAGAACTGATGCCAACTCGTGGTCTTACTCCGATGCCCATCGGGGTCTTACACCTTGAGTTATCCTGTAACTCTAGATCTCTCGAGAATCTCTAATTCTCGGTCTAAGCTCAACTACACAATCTTTGGAAGAAATGGTGTATTGTACTCAAGATCCCGAGAGAGCTCTCCACTCGGCGCATAATGAGCATGCGCGCACACTGCATGTTGCTGAAGTCCAGGTAGATGCTAGGTCTAGGGCAAGCTGCCCTGGTCCAGTTCCGCATGCCTAAAAGACTCGGATGGGTGTCACTGAATCATAGTGGTGCGAGACCTCTGCCCCAGCAATGTCAGCCTAAACCACCTCTCACTTGAGGCAAGGATCCGCGTGTGGTAGGCTTGCACCACGGGTTGGTCCTGCCCTAGCAGGCTGCAAACTTGGGCCATGCAGACACGATGTGAATCATGTCGACAACGGGGACGGGTCAAGCCTCGTCATCCTCCCGACCGGCAGGAAAACGGTACGTTGTGCCACTCTCGCCCAAGTACTGCGTACTAGGCTGTGCCAATTGCGTGGTTAGCTAAACCATGCTGGCGGCCAGGGACGGAGTATACGTTCTTGCGCATCCCTGCCTGTGGGGCAAATGCCACTCTCGCCTCTAGATGATGACTCCTAAACAGGTTCTACTCTATGATCAACAAGATAGCTATCAAACGGGCTACACATACATATAGAGGAACAAGCTCTATCATGATACTACGAGCAGAATATAATAAATGAAACATGTCGGAAAGGAACAACCTAGCATGGTACTAACATGTCCAAGCAGATACGAATCATACATGTCACCATAAATTGTAAAAATGAAATCATATCCATTAACATGCTCATAATCGTAAACAAGCAAGCAAGCATGCATCACATAATATATCTCAGGGCCCACACAACCCCGTAAGAAATCCTTACCTGGATTCGGTGAACAAACCAAACCAATAAATCGAAGTGCTCCTAGAGCTGCAAGTCACCAACAAGCTAATAAAACCTAGCAAACAATATCAACAAAGTAACAATCAAATATTAAATAACTAATCTAATGGTGGACAATCCCTAAAAACATCAAACAACGGCAGCAAAGGGCGTTACACAACTCGAGGAACGCACAGCAAGACACGGCGCGAGGGGCTACTCGGGCAAGGCATGCACGGCAGCAGGTTGTGCAGGATGTTGCGGTAGGGCGTGCGGGGCTGAGCTGTCGGGACACGTCAATGGGGAGCTGCTGCAGCGTGGGCGTTTCAGCCCTGGCAAGGTACGCGATGCAGGGCGAACGAACGGGTGTTGCGGCCGAAGGGCTGGAGCGGACGCGAGTCTGCTGTGCTGCGCGTGTGTGTGTGGGACGTCGGTTGCTGACTGTGACCTGCTGGTGCGCACGAACGGTGAGGCGCAAGAGCTAAGCGAAGGATGGGACCGCGCGGCTGTGTGAGGGCGAGGCTGCGCTAATGAAAGGATTCGGCTACTGCGAAGAGTTGTGCAGATTGGAGCACGATGGGAGATTGGCTGGCTGCAATCGACGATCGCCAAGGGCAGCAAGGGAGGACAGCAAATGTTCGAGAACAAAGGGACACGGTGGCTGCGATTAATCAAGACGGACAACAACAAACAATCAACAAAACGTAAACCAAGATCCACAACGAAGAAGAAGAAGAACCAATCACGAACTTACCTCGGAAATCGCGTTGGAGAAGGAGACTTGAGAGGGCTTGAGACAACCACCTCCTTTGTGTTGGAAACAATGAGGAAATCCCCTAACTCCAAAAACCCTAAAGTCATTTAATCAAATAAAATTTCATTTAATTCAACAATTCCCCCCTTCGAGTCCCACCATGGACACTTTTAATTTTTTTTTTCTCCAAAACCCAAACCTTGCTTTGAGTCCCAACAAGGTCACTTAATTAATCCCTTATTTCCACAAAATGCAAACCACACTTCAAATCCTAACGAAGCCACTTAATTTAATTCTTTTAAATCTCTAATTTACAAACTATTTTAAATCTCTAATTTACAAACTGACCTCCACAACTCCGAAACCAACCAAGAACGAATCTTGTCAAGCACAAAACACAACTAATTATTCCAATATAAAACCAACTCCAAATCAAAGACCAAATAACGGGAATAACGACCAAACCAACCTGAAATGACGATCTAAAATTCCGGGCCGTTACATGAATATCATATTATGGCGAAATATGTCCGTCATTGATACCCGATTTTCTACTAGTGGTTAGTGGTAATTTTCCAAACTTACCAAGAATCAGTTAGGTTATTAGTGTAACCGAATGAGTCGGTGACATAGTTAATTATTTTGATTAGTGTTAATTCATTTTAATTTCACAGTCCATTTTATTTGAGAGCAATAGTTCTCAGTTTGTTGGTCATTTCCTCCAATTTATACTAAAAAAAAAAAAGTTTAGTGTGTTTTAGTTAGGTAGCTAATAGTTGTCCTGACTTCTATGGTAATACTAACTTTTATAATTAATAAAAATTCAGTATGTTTAAGATTCACCTCATATCCAAAGAAGAAATATTTATTTTTGGTGATTCCAAATAAATTTAGTTCCAAATACTAATAGGGATTAAAATTATTTCCATCTTTTAAAATCCTAGCTAGAGCTGAAATTATTGCTTACCAAATCCATCTACCAAAACATAGGATTAAACCATATAGCATAAGACATCAACTAAACAATAAAAATGAATTCATTCTTCTGTATTCATTGAATCGGTTTCCATCTTTTTGGTGTCAAATTTGGTAGGACTATTGTGACAAATGTAGGCTACTAATCTATTTACTCAATTAGCCAGCAATACCAAAAAGGATATATACTCTTGCTAACAACCCATATTTTCCTACTCGAAATATTCAATCAATAATGTGGAAGCTATTAAATAGATACTAAGAACCCGCCATCTAAAAAAAAGATACTAAGAATCCAAATATAAAAATATTCTCACTTGACAGAAAAAAACAAAGGCATAACCCAAAGAAACAAAAAAACTAATAAATTATCCAATATAAGCAAATAAAAGAAATAATAACCAATACTAAAATCCTAAAGACTAAAAACAACTCCTCAATACTTATGCGTAAAAACAACTCTCAATGGTTATGCCAAAATGATAAGACTTCAATAAGTATCATAAAAATCTGAAAACATAAAAACCAAATAAATATGAGTATAGAAATATCCAATTAGTAATATTCATATAGAGAAAAATCATTTTCTTCACACTAAAACATGAAAATCAATTTGACAATATATTTCAATAATTTAGACCAAAAAAACAATATTAGTACAATTTTTTTTTTTTTTTTTTGAAATGGACAAAAAATCATTCATTCATTACTTTTTTTAGTAGGTGTTGAACTCGTTTCAAACCAAACAATGAAATTATTGCGCCACTGACTCTTTCGATTACATTTTTCGACCTTTTATGATTAAGAAATGAACACTACAAAACATACATATTTGATATTCGTTCCTGAAACAAAAAAACAAAGGATAGGGGCAACTTTATTAGAGAGAATCAATTCAACAAAATGTTGAATCTAGAAATCTACTATGTAGTCACCTATCGGATAAATATTTATACAACATGAAATTCCATCTCAAAACTAATTGATAAAGAAGAGAGTAGTTCATATCCCTTATAAGATTTCTCGTCTTTTCAATGTAGGACAAATGTCATAAGATAAATATCTCCAACATACTCCCTTAAGATTGCACTATATAGAGAAGATCATTTTGGATAAATCCAAATTTATGGACTGAAATACCTGCTTTGACATATGCTCATTTGGGTGTGGGGTACGAACTACCCGCTTGGATTCGTTGGTTTTGATGTGAAATCACATGTGTATTTAATATATATCAAAGCTTCATATAAGTTATTAGTCTCCCAAATTCCAGCAAACTTAAACGAGTATTTGATCTCAAAATTTAAATATGACCTTAGTGAATAAGTCAAAAATATTTACTTTGTGCCCTTTGTCTACATTAAAAATGAGATATAAACTACTTCTCTCATTACAATTAATTTTAAGGTGAAATTTCATATTATTTAATAATAGATATTTGTACCTTCAAAGGCTGGTAGGTGAGGGGAGTCGATCCCTCTTAAGATCGATATCCCAAAGGGGTGAATTACGCCACCGACAAAGAACTTAATTATACGAGTGCATTAGAGTCTAATTAACTTAATGACGACCGAAGGGGTGATTTAAAACTCCATATCGAGTAAAGAAGGAAAATCCAAACACAAATAGAAAAGAGTTACCACAAATAATTGTAATGCCCGTCATAAATGTATGACCAAACCGTTACCTTGTATGTTTTTCAAAAAAAAGAAAATTATATATACATGGGGTGGTAAGCAATATTCAATTAATCTAAGATGTACATACATGAGGGAATTTTCGAGGTTGAGCTCATCATCGTAGAATTAAAATGGACTAATATTATTAAAATAATCAACTACGCCATTAAGTTGAACATCATTAAAATAAACAACTACGCCACCAAATTCAATTCTTTTCAATTTCCGAGAAAAATCGTGTAACCAGCAATTTGCAACAAGGGTACTGCATAGGAGCCTATTTAATATATAGTTAATTGCAAAGTTTTGAGATTTTACAACAAAAATCAAAACAATAAGGTTAATAGATAATTTTTGTCTAGCTATTTTGAATTTACTTTTTCTTAATTAATTATGTTAAAGAATTCAAACCTAAAATCGGGAGGGTGGCGAGTTAAACATAAGTGTTCACAACTTGCACTATAAAATATTTTAAGATTTTTCGAAGAATCTCGTAAGACATTACAATATTTAATTAACTTTTTATGGATACAAAATATAGTTGGATGGATGAATATTTATAGTATGAGCTAGACAAAGTGATCATGCATTTATTTAGAATGTTCTTAAAAATATCTACATATTTAGAACATTCTTTAAATGTCTATATAAATCTAAAATTCTAAATACTTTTACAATTTACCATGAAACGACTTATAGACTTCTACTCTAAATGAGCTAATTAATATTCTTTTTTATGATTGAGTTTTCACAATTATTAGGCTGAACTTTATTGGACTAGTGATGGCTTCTGCAATTATTAGGCTGAACTTTATTAGACTAGTGATGACTTCTCGACATGACAGATGTTGAAAATTTTTATTTGACTATCGAGAATAGTACTATTCTCTATATAACTACTTTCGGTCACACATATTTACTATTTTATTTTCTTCAAAATTATTTTCTTGACACCAAACGCTTGTAATAACTTTTTCCATAATTATCTTCATCTATTTTCTCCTCCTAACATTTTTTTTTTTTTTTTTGAACATCCTCCTAATTCTCATACTAAAAATAATCATTTTCTCTCTGTATTTCAAACATCTCCTTATTGTATTGATTGATGTATGTTGGGTCTCTATATTCTAGAATTTTTTTCCCCTCTCGTATGAAGGTCTGTTTGGCAGGGTGCTTTTCACCCTCTTAGAATTTTTATGTTTGTTGGATTTTCGACTATTTTATTAGTTTAAGTCCTAGTTGTACAAAGATGTTTAAAGGATGTTTGGATTTGAAGAATGGAAGAGAAAGAAGAAGCGTGTACATGGTTTGAAAGGTTTAAAATACTTATTTAGAGATTTGATGTCTATAGGAAGAAATCGAAAAAACTTCATTTAATATATTTAATGGTGGTAGTCAAAGATAGATCCCAAACATCATTGAATTAATCACTACACTTTGCCTTAACATAGTCACACACTACACATCGAAAGATTATAATTAACTCCTATTTTTCACTTTATATTATATTATAATCTTAAGAAAATAAATAAATATTATTTTAATAATTTAGTTTAATTATTAATATAATGATTTTTCATTTTACAAAATTTATATAAAATAGCTAAAAAATTTTAGTTTTATTCTCTTTGGGATATTATTGTGTTGTTAATTATGTATAAATTTAATATGATTATTTATATCGTATGTTTAATGGTTAAAATGTATAGCAATTAAGTTTTGCCCTCTTAATCCACGTTAAGAGATTTAGATTGTACTTATTTTAATTATCATACTCAAAGAGTTCTATTGTTATTTATTGTCACAACAACTAACTCGGCTTGTTATCGACATCAAGCTACTTACTTCAAGTTTTATTTATTTATTTTTGTTGTAATTTTATTCTATCCTCACATTTATAATTAATCCTAAAGTTCCAATTTTGATAATTATTAAAAAAAGAGAAAATTATAAATTTAAATGATTTATGCTTATAAATTGAAAAAAGAAGGTATAACTTCAAATAAACTAAAGGGCATTTATTTGAAAATGGGATAGTGGAAGTAGATTATGGGAATGTGTCAGAAAGATTCGATGTTTTTAGAATCCAAGTCAAATAGGAGAATTAGAGAAGAAAACAAAAAAAAGGAGAGAGATTAGTGAACCGACTGTCAGCTCTGTGATTGTAGAGGTCCAACTAGAAGCCAACGTTTATGAAACGTGTCACCTCCATCAAACATTCATGGGTGTTTATCAAACGTGTGTCCACGTGGAACAAATTTAAAGAGAGAGAATATTTAGAGACAAAACCCACTTGGAAAGCTACCTCATTTCCACCACTCCTTTTTTCTCTCATAAAAAAAAAAAAAAACAAAAAATCACTATGAACATTAACCAAAACCATAAAGGAGAGTTTCCCCTCAAAACTCCCAACTCTATATAGAAACAAAATGCCAGGGGACGAAGCCAATAATGCGGAGTCATTCACAGCATTCTTCCAAGGTTGGCTCCTCCGCCAGCAGCGATATCTCGACGAGCTTCTCTCCGCCGCGCACGGCCGTCTCGACGACATGGATCTCCAGGATCTAATCTCTCGAATCCTCACCCACTACGAGGAATACTACGAGAAAAAATCCCGAATGGCTCAACGGAATGTCTTCCTCGTATTTTCCCCAACCTGGTTCACCACCTACGAGCGGAGCCTCCTGTGGATCGGCGGCTTCCGGCCGGGCCTCATCATGCGCCTGGTCCACCAGTCCATAAACGACATTTCGGACGACCAGGCGGTGAGGGTCAGGCGGCTGAGGGACGACATGAAGGTGGTCGAGCGGATGCTGAACAACGACCTGGCCAAGATACAAGAGAGAGTGGCCGCGCCCCCGCTCCTGGAGTTTCTCCGCAGGCAGGGGCACGACGGGATCATCGGGGAAACGGAGATGGGGACGATGATAGCGGCGTTCCAGTCGGTGCTGGCAAATGCGGATTTTTTGAGGAGAGACACGGCGTTGAAAGTGGCGGAGATTCTGACTCCGGCTCAGACCGTTAGGTTTTGGGCCGCCGTGGCTCAGCTTCAGCTTACAATCCGAGCCGCCGGCCTGCAGAAAGATGCCGAGAGACGAGACCCCACCTGTGGAGGCGTTCTATAAGCAACCCCGGTTCGGTTTAGATTGAGCTTAATTTTAAAAAATAGAATAGTAATGAAATTATTTTCTTTTTGGTTGCGAGATAATAATTAGGATTAGCTAAGTTGGGATTTTTATGAGTTTATTTATTTAGATATTGTACTAAAAGATGGTTTTTCGTTTTTGGCGTTTTGAGTGGTAATCCGCCTAACGTACGGCGTCGTTTTACTATGTGCAACATTATTGCCTCTTCCTTTTTTTGAGTTCTACCACAAATAAAGAGTCCTCCAACTTCACATGTTACCAACCTATATTTGTCCTTTTTAGTTCTATATATAACATTGTGATGTGAGACTGGTTAAAGAAATATTGTTCCACAAGAGTCCTCGAACTATTTGCAAGATAGATAGAATTTTCCTCTCAATTTGTCCATGTTTCATCATTTTTTCTATTGTGGAACTTGTTAAAGATCTCATTATTGATCCAAAAAAGTCTTTCAAGTATTTATAAGATCAAAGAATATTCATCCTCATAATCTTTGGTACTTTACCCTAATGTTAGCTATTCATGGATCATCATTTCTTTTTACTTTATTCTATGACATATGTCGCACGCACTATTTTTCCTTTGTTTTCCTTCATTTTTTTTCTTTTGGATATATTTGCTTTTTTCTTCCTTTTGGATATATTAGTGCTTCTAATTCATTGTTTCCTAATTTAAATGCTTTTGTTTGATTTTTAATACCTATTTGATACAACAACATCGAAGAAATGAGATTCAAACCTGATACCGATAGAACTATATTCTTGTTGGTCGTACTAGTTTATATTTCCTTCCAAAAAAACAAAAGCAAGTTATCATATTTCTTAAAAAAAAGAAAAAAAAAACTAATTCATATAGTTTAAAATTTATGTTAGTGATAAAATAGTTGGTTTCATTTTACTGTCCAACTTTCAATTAAGCTTATTATTTAATTATCAACCACTAAACAAATAAAATAGTCTTGAATACAAAATTACTTTTTAGAAAAATATGAGGGGTAGTTTTTATTTAGTCTTGTTTCAAAACTAAATAATTTTTCCTCAAACATTTGGCAAACATTTCAATAATATTCATTTTAGCCTTTATACGTCTTTTGAATTTATTTTTACTTTTTTAATTAAATTCTAAGTCATGAATAAATAACCATTTCATCATTACATTGTAACCTTAAATCAAACATTTCATTGTATAATGATAACTCGCTAACGTAAAGAGTTTTTTTATAGCGAAACGTTAAGTAAGTTAGTGAAATTCATAAGTAAATTGTTAAAGTTCGCTCGAAACCAGACGCGTTCGCGAACTTCACAACCTTACGGTATTCTGAGTAAGGAAGGTGTATTTTTCTCTAAATTGTTAAAATTATTTAACGTTTGTTATGTATGAGATAAAACAGTATTTCGGTGTTATATAACCTCGCGAACGCTAACCAAGAGATTACATTCCAACTCAAAGAGGTACGTGGCAGACATCCAACCAAGGACGCACCAGAGTCAAGAGTCGTGCAAGCGGACGAGATTAGCGGAACGAAGTGGAGACAGTGGAGCAAGAGAAGCGGACTCAACCGATCCCCTATAAAAAGCAGACTCATAAGACGAAGACACTACGAAAGAAGTATAGAGCTAAAACGTTGCCGACGGAGAAATTCTGAAGAGATTTGAAAAGAGTTGAGAGATCAATCCATCGTACATCTGAGGAGACTTGTTGTACATGAAGCCAACTCGACGCTCGTAGCTTAGTCGCTAGCAATTCAGTATTTATATTTGTTTCGCCATTTTATTGCTTTCTTTACTGTTTTTCCTTTACGGCTTTCTTTACAGCTTTTCGCAATTTTACTGCTTTATTTATCACTTTTCGAATCTTTCAAATTCTATTGTTTTATGCAAACGTTTACTGTTCGCTTCTGAGGTGGTTCACATTTAGCGAAAATAAAGTAGAATTTTAAAGCGAATTGCATATGCAAGTATACATTGTCGATTGCAGCAAGTTTTAAAGTAAGTAATTAAGCCATCTCCACAGGGAATTATATTTAGTTCGTCTATTTGCAAGTAGTGTGAATGCGAGGATTGTGAATAACAAGTTGTC
>JBBMEF010039216.1:0-14382 GCA_037832685.1 Sicyos baderoa | reverse complement strand
CATGTGCACTTGCATGTTTGAGAAATAGTATTCCACCAAGAACTGTCGGTCTCCTTCGTCAACGACGAAGTCGAGACATACTTTCAACCACACACTTCACAAGAATTATTTATCTTTATTAATTAATTTGTGTGAACACTATTTTTACAACAATAGTTATAATTTGATTTCAATAATTTTAAAAACTAAAATATAGTCTTATAGTTTGATTAAATAAAAAAATAGTTTTTATCATTTTTAATTGTTAGCGAATTATGTACATGAAAGTTAATAATTCATATATTAATGATAGAAATGTGAGTTAAGTGATAGATTGGACAATAAAAATTCAATATATATAGCTAATTTTCACATACATAATTCACGGTGATTACAAGTGATAATAACTAACATTTAGGTTTTATCAAACTTTAAACACTCAATTTTAACTATTTTAAAATTATATAAACTAAAATCTAATTTTTAAAATTATAGTAATTAAATTCTAACTTTTTCTTTTTTAATTATAGAGATCAAATTTATAATTTACTCTTAAATAAAAGTTTGCACATGTGTCTTAAAGATTACTCTAAACAAAATGATTTGTCCAACTAAGTCAAATCTCAAGTCACACAGCACGTAGTTCTCATCTCACACCAATTCCCCGCTCTACACTCTAACGTAGGCCCCAAAACAACTCTTCAGCGAACCTTCTAAGTCTTTTCTATCGAATCGCCGTCGTGATAATTCTCAGTTCTATTCGATAACCATTTTATTTTTTATTTTTTATTTTTGAAATTTAAATTTATTTTTTTTCTCAAATTTCAAACCTTTATTTCATATATTTTTTAAATAAAATAGGTAAAATAGTAAGTAAATGCTAACTAAATTATAAAAAGAAAAAATAAATTGTTTTTTATTTCTATTTGTTTGTAAGTTTTAGTTTGATTTTTAAAAATATTGATTAAACGTAAATATTGTAATAAAAAAATATATATGTTAAAGTAATTGTTGTGCTGGTTTGTATTATAAAAATAAATACTTATTTTGGCTTAAACTTTAACTTATCTATATTTAATCGGAAAAAATAGATGAATATTAACTAAATTTAAAAAAAAATAAAATAAGTTTCTGGAACCTATTTTTTCTTTTCCAAATTTTAATTTAATTTTTAAAAATAAAGATAAAAAGTAGATATGTAATGTTACCAGTGAAGGCTAAAATTTGAAAAACAAAAAATAAAATAGTAATTAAACTTAACTAAATTTCTCTCTGAATTCTCAGATTTGAACTGATCGAAGCTTGAAAGAAAATTAGTCTTAAAAAATCCGCGGTAGAAACGTGTGTAGATTCATTTTTGCTTCGTTTGGATTCGTTTTGAGTTTCCGATTTCTGCAAAATCGGCGTCGGGAGAACGAATCGGTCTCGAATTACAACCTCATTTGTCTAGATCTAACGAAGAACACACAGACGATTGAGTATAATCGAGAGCAAGAACTGGAATCCTCACATTTCGCACAATCACAAAAAACAGAGCGATTCAGCAGAAACAGAGACGGGAACAGTAAATCAGAACAGCAAATTAAACTCAGAGAATAATCGAACTTACAGAATGTGAAGAAATCGATGGCGGAACTCTCCGGCTTGGAGATCTGAATTTCTGAACACAATGTTAAGTCTGTGATTTGAAGCTTTTGTGCTTTCTCTCGTCGGCAGCCCCCCGGTGTTATTTATATGCAACAAACTTCTTCATTTTCTTTCCATTTTCATACCACAAATTATTTAATATTTAATTAATACTCTATTTTAAAATACCCAAAAATCTTAGGGTCGTCTCAATCAAAATGAGTTAGTAACATAATAATTTCATTATTTAGTTGTAACCTAATAAATTTCGGGTCCCTGAAAATTAGTAGGGTACTGAATAGTCTAATTTTACAAAATAATTATAGATCTAGGCAAATTTGAAAATATTTAGCATACATAATCAAATATAAAATATAAATAATACTCATCATACTGTATTATATATTAGTTATTCAATATAAAAATTATTACTTTATACACTATATTTGATTATGGTGGCTAAATTTGTAAATATTTTATCAATTTGGCATATTTGTGCAAAAACCTAAATTAATATTTATCTACTAACAAAATAAAAATAACGTGGAGGACTGATTTTCATTTATTGGGAAGGTTTATAGTCTTCTTATCTCAAATTGTATTAGAAAAAATAGCTTAATTTTAAATAGTTAAATTTAGTTTTTTTTATAAGAAATCTAGATCTTAAAGCTTATTAATAAAAATGATACATCATTATAAAAGTAGAAAGTTGGGCGCCACCTTCTAGATCATGGATACTTTATATATTTATCAAAGGAGGGGTTTTCAAAATATGCTATCTTCAAGTTGCAAGTTTAAATTTACAAATATATTTAAGGAGGATTTTGCATAAATAGACTATAATTGATAAAATATTTACAGTAGTAGGCAAATTTTAAAAAAACTTAACAACCATAATCAAATATACGATATAAAATAATACTTTTTATACTGAATAACTAATACATAAATGAGTATTATTTATATAGTATATATAACTATGGATGCTAAATATTTTCAAATTTACCTAAATCTGTAATTATTTTGTAAAATTGGATTATCGAGGACAATTTCCCTATATAATTTCCCCCATATTTAATTGTAAAATAAAAATGGTTCTTCTAAATTTATTTTTGGTGCTTTCCAATGTGAATTTCCACAAAAGCTTATAATTATCCATTTTACTTCCAAAGCTTATCCCAACATATTTGGTGATTCCGACCTATCTTCATCCCCTCCAACATGATTATAATTCTTTACCATTATTATTATTATTATTACATTTTTAATTTTAATTTTTGTAACAAAATTTGTAGTGGATTTTTTTAAAGCATCTTTGGGGAGGTTTATTGTCAAAAATGAACCGTTGACTTTTCAAACACAAATTTTTGATGAAAAAAAGAAAACAACGACGTTTGGACAAAAATGTAGAAAGTGTATTCCTTTGATTTTTTTTTTTTTTGTTTTTACTGAAAAGGACATTGAAAGCAACTTCTTCTTTTTTCTTTGTTTTTTTTAGTTCACATTGAAACCAATTAAAAAAGATCAAACTTATGGGTTGGAAAGTACTTTCATTTGACTATCTTGTGGTTATTATTTTAATTTTATTGAACACTTTTCCTTTTTAATATATATTTTTTAATTCAAGACTCATTTTGGCTTATTAAAAACACTTGTTATCTAAAGTTCATTATCATATCCTAATTAAAATATATCTAATCATGAAATGTCTTGAACCAAATTTATTTTTTTAAAAAAATTATTTTATTTAACATTTTATTCTTTTCATGATTTCTTAAAAAAAAAAAAAAAGATTTCTCTTCCCTGTTGTAGATGTAATTAACATAATAAACACAATAACATCCATACATGAAATTAAAATAATTAATTGGCTAAAAGCGTACCATAACAACAAATACTTTCGATTAAGTAAGTTAGCACATGCTAAGCCATATAAAAGGAGTGAAATTTTGTTTTACGAATGAAAATATGTTTTCATTTTAATGTAGGAGCGAGTATACGTATAATTCATCCCACTAAAAATATATATAGTACTTCTTCAACTTAATTCGTTAAGTGTATTTTGACATCAAATCAGATAATTTTTTCTTCTATCGAATGTATTAGTAACGCAATAATTTCATTTTTTAATTGTAAACCAGTAAAACTCTAGCGTTACAGTTCCTCCGCATTAGTCGAGGTGAGATGGGAACTGGGAACAATGAATTATATAAGGAAGAATCGAAATTTGATCATCAAATCAAAAAGGAATTTCGAATGGGGGTACAACCGGGATTAATAAAATAATTTTAATTAAGAAATAATCTTGCAAATTGTTTCATATTTGGCTAAATTTACAAATATTAGAAAACTATTATTATTGATTGGATTGATCAGATCTGATTCTATGCCGTCAATAATCCACTCAATAACACAAAATGGAAAAACAACCAATACTTTTATCATTTGGATTTTTTTTTTTTGACGTCATTTATCATTTGGATTTAAATGTTATCTTTGTTATTTTTTTTTTTTTTAAAAAACAACAAAATAATTATACTGAAGTAGTTATAAATACATGAGAGAATAAAGAAGAAATGTATGGTTGTTTTAGGGTTGGAGGGCGTCGGCAGCGAGAAGGGTTAGAATGTTGTCGTGGTTTCAAAAACTAGAGTTTAGTGCTCTAGGTTTCAAAAACTATGATTTACTACTCGTGGTTTCAAAAACTATAGTTTAGGTCGTGGTTTAAAAAACTAGGGTTTAGTGTCTTGATTTCAAAAACTAGAGTTTAGTGCTCGTGGTTTCAAAAACTATTTAGTGCTCCTGGTTTCAAAAACTAGGGTTTAGTCCTATAATTTATGATACTTAATTCTAGTTTTTAAAACCAAAAGAATTAAATTCTATATTTCTTCAAATCATAAAGAATAAATTCTAATTTTCTATATATATATATATATTACTCGGTTATTCTTCTAATTTTTAATAATCTTGGTTCAGAATTATGCTAAATTAAGTTCATGTAAACTTCCAACTAATGGAAGAAACTATGCGTTTTATAAGAATCAACAACTTGACTCTCGGACCTGATGCTGCAGAGACAATTCTAATGTATGTATCTATATACTTTACTATACTATACTATATATATTATTCATTATTGGTCGTTATATGTCAATATCAAAGCTTTTGCATAATTCATTTGCAGAATTTGTCGTAAGGAAACAATTAAGAGTGTGTGAGGATTAACACAGCGGAAATGTGATAGCCATTGAAGAAGTTTGAGAGAATGTATTATTGATAAAATGGAGAAGATGAAGATGGAGGATACATTGTAGCTAACACTTACAACCCTAAAAGTGATATGGGCTCTAATAAGGCCCAATGGGCTCTAATACTCTAACAGAGTGGAAGAGAATCGGAATACTTATTTATGACTTACACACAAAACTTGATCAATGATGGAGTAAAACTTCACCAATCATCTTTTGAGTGGGGAGCCTGAAAAAGCTGCTAAAGTTATTATGGAACTCCTACATCGGGTGATTATATCCCCCTTCAAATTTAGAAGAAAAAACATTATATCAATTGCTAATTAACTCTCTCTATATAACTTTCGTTCGATATGAGTATTGTTGAAGATATGAAATACTCCCCTTATCGTCAATTGGTTATGAGGTGAAATTTCATATTCTCTAATATAATATCAGAGCTCAATGTGAGTAATGACCCCCGAGTTCTGATCCAACCCAAAATGTTTTGAATTCTAAAGCGGGTGTGGACCCCACCCAAGCAAGCTTAAGGAGTATTTGATCCCAAAGTTTGGATCCGACTTAGCAAAAAGTAAGCCAAAGCGAGTATTTCGGTCCAAAAATTTGGATTAGGATCTAGTTCAAGATGGCATTTCCCGATATGGCCATAAGCTTTGGCTTACTTTTTGCTAAGGTCGGATTCGAACTTTGGGATCAAATACCCGCTTAAGCTTATGCCGCTTGGGTGGGGTCCACCCGCTTTAGAATTCAAAGCATTTTGGGTTGGACAGAATTCGGGGACCAATAACCCACATGGAGCTCTGATACCATATTAAAGAATATGGAGTTTCACCTCATAACCAATTGGCAATGGGGAGAGTATTCCATATCTCTTTGTAAAATTCTCACCTTTCCAATATGAGACAATTGCCATAAGGTGAGTATCTCCAACAAGTATTTGCCAACAATAGATGATCCGTGCGTAATTCGTGATATTGAATACTATAGAAGAAAAGGCGAGTCTTGGCCGGATGAACTGATAATTGAGATCCAAAAATTGGTAGAAGAATGGCCCAAAACTGTAAAGACTCGAACACCATTTAAGGAAAGAAAGGTTCTCCTCTTAATTATCATAACTATGTTCTTTTTTTTCTTTTTTATCTTAAAATTATTTCATACTATGGTTTGAAAATTTTGTTACCACCTTCCTTTTGCATTTATTTTTAAAAAACCGGGTAGTTTTCATGTGAGAACGGTTGATTCTACAAAATTATAGGTTCTCAAAAAAATTATATAAATTTTTTAAAACAATTCTAAAAAAAAAATAAAAAAAAGTTATAGAAAATTATTTAATTAGGTGACTATCACACATTGAACTCATTAATCTTTCTAAACATTTAATCTCATTTAATAATTAGGCTAATCTATAATAGTTGATTTAATTTCTAAAGTTTACATTATTTTTTTGTTAATTCTCACTTTATTTATTTATATATATGTATATATGGGAAACTTAATTACCAGACAAATATGATAACTTTTTGAATTTTTTTAAAGGGACTAATATAACAACATAACTTTTTGAATTTTTTTAAAGGGACTAATATAACAACAAAAATCCAATTTTTTCGTGATAAAAACGAAACATCTCATTATTCTCATGATCTTAATTAATTGTGAAATGACACTAGTGGTTAAAAAGGGTTTTGAGCTGCTTAATTTAGATGATGTGTTCATTTTTTGTTTTTTTGAAATTATATCAACAATTAAGGTGGAGATGCTCGAACCAAGACCTTTAAGTCATTAAATGAGTATTGATGTCGGTTGAGCTACTCTTGACTGATGCTCGGTTCAATTTATATTCATCACCTACTTAAATTATTTTTTATAAATTCGCTTCACACGAGTGGAGGTGAGATGGGAAAATGAATTATATAATGAAAAATCGAAATTTGGTCATCAAATCAAAAAGGAAGTTCAAATGGGTTACAACAGGGGTTACTAAAATAATTTTAATTAAGAGATAATCTTGCAAATTATTTCTTTTTTTTTTAGTAAAAATTGTGGGGGGATTACAATACCGACTCTTCCGAGATTCAAACTTGTTACGAGATGTTGAACTGGTTTAGAACCAAACAATGAAACCATTGTGTTAGTGACCTTTTAGATTTCTAATCTTGGATTTTTAGTGTATTTTGGTATTAAATCATTGAGATTTTTTTTTTCTTTTTTTGTGTGACACCATTTTGTTGACGGTTAAATGATTCTAATTTTAATAGAATTATCCTAGATTTTATATTAGCTTTCCAATTTATTTTCATTAAAAATATTAGAAAGACAATTGCTTTATTTAGAAATCCTTTTAAATGGCCATATATTATTTTATAAGAGACGTTAGGTTGAGAATTAAATAACATATTAGAACTCCCAGTATAAAAACTAAGCAATTATAAAGTGGTCTCGGCCTTAATAAGAAAAATCTTATAAAGGGATCATAAACTATTCAGATACTGAATAAGACCTAAATTAATTAAAAAATGTAAGACTAAGTTCCATAGTTTATAAATATGGATGCAAAGTGCATGTTGATGTGTTCAACTTCATAATAAATTGCCAAAATTTGCTAAGTGAGTATGTAACCTTTAGTTAGCTAAGTCTAGGGGTGAACATGGGTTGAGTTGGGTTGGGTTGAAGTGATTTTCAACCCAACCCAAAAATTTGGGTTGGTCAATTCTCCAACCCAACCCAATTAAAGACACAATCCAACCCAACTTTTTATTTTTGGGTTGGGTTGGGTTATCGGGTTCATAATTTGCAACTAAGCTAAAATTTAAAAAGCTATCATGATAAGCATGTACTCAATAAACAATTTTTAATGCCTCTTTTTCGATTCCTAGAAATTTAAGACAAATATTAGCATAAGTATACTATTATTACTAATGCAAAATTCAAGTTTACCTAACTTCAAAATCTTATCTTAAAAAATATTAAAAAATAAAAGTCTAAACCATAATAATTAAATAAAATAAATATGCAACATATAATATAAATAATTAAATAATATAATGATTATGTTATGGGTAAAATTATATATTTTTTAAAACTAAATATGAAATTCGAGTTGGTCGGGTTGGGTTGAGTTGATTTAGGTCAACCCTTGACCCAACCCAACCCATGAAAATTCCATGATTTTCAACCCAACCCAATCCATTTATGTATTCAATCCAACCCAACCCGACAATTTGGGTTGGGTTGGTTCGTGTTTTTCAGGTTTTCGGGTTGGTGTGCACCCCTAGCTAAGTCCATATATATTTTAGGAAAAATTGTACAAACCACCCCTAAATTATGGTGTTTGTAACAATTAACCCCTTAAACTTACAATTTGATCAATCACCTCCCTCAAAGTATGTTAAGTGTTGCAATTATCCCCATTTATACTAAATTTGGTAAATTATCACAATAGGATGTTTTTTTTTCTTCGTGATATTCTTGATTGTTCGAATCAGCTTGTGCACACACTAATGTCACAAAACATATCTCACATAAACTTACAACATTTGAAATTAGTAGGAAATTAATTTCTACGATCACTTGTGCAAGAGGTGGCTTATGTGACTATATGTGTTATCTAGATCAATATGTAACGACGCCCTTATATTTTCTTAAAAACTTTGTACAAAGTCTAATGCTGTAATACATTACGAGATCTAGGTTTCTTTAGTGAATATGTTTATTTGTTTATTTTAAATTTTTTTTAAAATTTTTTTTTTAAAGAAACTAGAGAGCCGAAATATCGGGGGAAGTTGTTGTGGAGGAGATAAAGACTTTTTTTTTTTTTTTGAGATAGAGATAAAGACCCATGATTTGGGAGGTGCGAAGATATTTTGAATTAATATAATAAATAAACTCAAATTGAAAAACCCGATTTCAAATTAAATAAATTAATATGCCAAACATATTAATTGAGTGTTTCGGCGCGTAAACCCTATTCCACTATACCCAAATGTAAATACTTGAGCTAGTCAATATTATTAAAGAGGAAAAAAAAATACAAGAGTTTGATCTTAACAATAAACAAAAAAAATCAGAGGCTATTACAAGTTACATTTTTAATCAATCCATACTTATTTGAAGAGAATAGGTGGATTATAACCCAATTTTAAAAAATAAAATAAGTTTTATTTTTTAAATTTTGATTTAGTTTAAAGAAATATAGATAAAATGTAGATATAGTTAAATAGTGGTTGAATCTTGTAGCTCTACCCATATTTTGTTTAATTAATAATCATGGTTATAAATTAGAATCCCATTTTTCAATATTGTTGAAACAATAATTAAGTAAGGGTAGGTACGTATTTTACCTTATAGTCATACATTTTTATTTTAGCATTTCTCTTTCGATCAATGAAAGCTAAATTAAAAAAAAGTAAATACAAAAGACAGAATATGCACTATCTCCCCCTGTCCCCGACCAGCAATAAATTCCTCGACATGGATCTTCACATTCACCAAATAAGCTGAGAAGAACAAGAACATGTAGACTGTGTAGGAATCTAGGGTTTGCTTCAGGGGCTTGGTAATTTGACCATGAAATGCATTTCTAATAAATAACAAATTTACCAGAACTGAAAAATAAAATAAAAAACACTTCCAAAACATCATTATCCAAACACTCAAACTCAATCACTTCCCCGGATCCACGCTTCCCATTTCCGCCGGGGAAAGAGACCGAAGCCTCCGACGAAGAAGGTGGTGCCGCTGATGAACCACCCTATGCCGCCGTCGCTAAATTAGGGCTTCCACTATAATTTATTTTATATAAAAATGTGAACTGAAGTTTTTGTTGTAATTATTTTAAAAAATAATAATAATAATCTATGTACACATGATACACATCATCAACCCATCACATTTTAAGAATAATTTATTAATCATCATAGTCAACATTGGTTATCTCATTAACAGTTAATTAAGGATATGATTTTAGTTCATTAAATTGAGTTTTGCAAATGGATTTAGCTGAATGCATATTAGTTTTGCAAATATTATGCTACTTTTGATGGAAATAATTTTTAGTGTTTTAGAATAATTGAAAATATGTTCAAAAACTTTCTAATGTCGAATAAATAGATCTAGCTTAAACTAATTTTTATCTTAATTTAAGGGACAACCCTTTTTTCATCTTATATTTTAAACTAAAGTGTAAGCTTTTGGTCAATCAATTGCACTCGTACTTTCTACGGTATTTTTTTTTTCTTAACTCAAAATAAAATTAGAAGATAACAAACTATATTTTTATTAAAAAATAATTATGTTCACTTTGCATATCAATTACTAATTTATAATACTCACTTTAACATTTGCAAATTTAATTAGTTTGTAAAGTTTTTCAAATAATTTTTATTATGGTTTTTTCTCCTTTTAAATTTAAAAATATTTGGATTGTTTGGTCATCAAATTATTCATTAACTCAACTGTTATATATATTTGTTTTTAAGAAAAACTCAACTTTAAATTGACAAAATAAAATGTAAACATTATACAAACCAACATAATAAGATGATTTATGATCGGTAGAAAACCTCTATGTTATTTATTATTAATAATAAGCCTCCCTTTTCACTCTACATCACCATAGAGAAATGAATATAATTAAAAAAACTCCGGAAGAGGTTCCCTTCCCTCCTCCTTCTAACAATTTATTTTTATATTAGAGCGATAAACCTTCGATATTATTTATTTTTATATTAGAGAGAAATGAATCTATTATTATCAGTGGTCTAAAATGATGGAGGGAGGAAATCCTATACTTACAAAAAAAAATTAAAATATTGTTTATTTTTTCGATTGAGGAAGCCATGATTATAGTATTTTTTTTTGAAAGCCTTTAAAATTTCTTCTAGCCCCAACCCCCACCTTTTACAAAGTTGTATTTTATCTTTCCATAAATTATCTGCAATTATGCATCTTGTATATAAAAATTCTAAAAACTTCTATTCGAAATCGGCATCCATTTCTTTAACTTTTTTCAAAACGTCCTTAAATTTGTTTTTATCTATTATAAAAGTCGCATGACGGTTCATAAAAAATTTGTTAATTGTCAAAACAGATATGTCGCACGAACAAACCAGATGATTATATAATTTTCAATTATATAATTTTTGTTTTTGAAAATTTGTCCCTAATTATATAATACATCATTTGTTTTTTCCTTAATAACTTCTGGCTTAGATTTCACAATTCCACGATTAGATTTCAAAATTTCTTGAGTAGATTTTACAATTTGATCGATAAAATAGTAGGTGGGTTTTATGGAATCTGACAAACTTCTACTTACAAAATCACGATATTTAGAAACAAATTTTACCATGAAATCCTCCGAAAATCTTTTTTTGTTGAGAAATTTTATTTTATGTTTTATTATTTTTTTTGAGAAATTTTACCATGTAATCCTGATCCTTAGAAAGAAATTGCGGAAGAAATACACATCATAATTCGGCAGACTTCGGGGTCAGCAGATTTCAAAGTTCGGCAGATTTCGAAAATTGATTGGCAGATTTCGAAATTGATCTATTGGCAGATTTCGAATTGCAGATAATCATTTTGGAATCCCCGTTAATCGACTCCAACGTTGGCTGGCGTAAATACCAGTTCTATTAAACAAAATTGGTGTTTGTTGTAATCAATCTTTCTATTACGTTATTAGTGTTGGTGTTGAAATGGTATTCCGTTTTGTTTCATTTCAAATCCTATTTAGTAAACTCGGTTAAATTAAAAAAAATCAATTAAATATATATACATCTTTCCCATATTCTAAACGAAATATTAAAAAAAAAAAAAACGGAATACCAAGTCTTTTTATGACCGGCCGCCGGTCATCAATGACCCGAATCTGTGTTGGTCATCGATTATCTTCGATGACCGTCTCTAGGGCGGGTCATTGTTTAGCATCCGTGACCATCGATCCTCATGCCGGTCATCGATGTTCTTCGATGCCTTTGTCTATAATGACCGTTGGACGCCGGTCATAATTACACAAAGATGACCCTCGTCGCCGGTCATTTTTTAGCTGATTTCTACTAGTGAAATAATTGATAAAATTGAATAGACTAAACAGATTTCAACCAATTCAAAACTATCATAAATTCAGCAGAAGAATAGGAGGAAACTTAAGAAAAGAAAAAGATACTAGGAAGAGAGCTCGAAGAATGCGAGAAAGAAAATGAGAAATATTGATCTCCCAAACACGGTTACGCGCGTGAGTAGAATATTGAGTATAGTAGAGGAAATTAACGATGAAATGAATTCTGCAATGCAAACTTTTGCATCCCGGAGGAAAAGAAGAAGAATCGAGGCTCTGGCCGATTGCCCTAAGTTTCTACCCACCAACCGGAATCGTCATCATGTTGTTTATCATCCACCGTACGCTGGACGGAGACTATCATTTGTCCGTAATTATAAAATACATCATTTGTTTTTTCCCTAATAACTTCTGGGTTAGATTTCACACTTTCATGATTTCTTGAGTAGATTTTACAATTTGATCAATAAAATAGTAATTGAGTTTTATGGAATCTGACAAACTTTTACTTAAAAAAGCACTATATTTAGAAACAATTTTTACCATGAAATCCTCCAAAAAATCTTTTTTTGTTGAGAAATTCAATTTTAGGTTTTATTATTTTTTTGAGAAATTTTACCATGTAATCCTGATCCTTAGAGAAAGCAATTGCGGAAGAAATACACATCATAATTCGGCAGACTTCGGGGTCGGCAGATTTCAGAGTTCGGCCGATTTCGAAAATCGGCAGATTTCGAAATTGATCTATTGGCAGATTTCGAATTGATCGGGAGATTTCGAATTGATTGATCGGCAGAGGATAGACAACAACGACGGATCGGAGGAAGCAATCGCGATACCTGAAGTTTGATGTTGCAGGAGATGGGAGGAGCAGAACAATCGATCTGAGGTGCTCGAAAAAATTGACGAAAATCGATCGATTTTTTTTTTAATTTTTTTCTTACTCAGTCTTTATACCATGAAAACTCTCGGATTTTCTTATTTCATTATAAAAAAATATCGAATGTTTATCGCTACAATATAAAAATAAAGGGTTAGAGGGAGGGATGAGGAAATGAGGAGAGGAGTTTTTTATATTGGAGCGATAAACATTCGATATTTTTTTCATACCGAAAAATGAATTCGGTGAATTCTTTCTTGGTGGTTGTAAAAATAGCTCCAATTTTTTGATTTTATTCTATTAACCCTTTTTTCACTGTTGTAAATGAGAGCCCTAGGGATAATCTTTTTTTTTTTTCAAAGAAGAATCTATTATTTTGGGTGGTCTAAAATGATGGAGGGAGAAAATCCTGTACTTACAACAAAATTTAAATATTGTTTATTTTTTCATCGAGCAAGCCATGATTATAGTATTTTTTTTGAAAGCTTTTAAAATTTCTTCTAGCCCCAACCCCACCTGTATATAAAAACTCTAAAAACTTCCATTCGAAATCGACATCCATTTCTTTAACTTTTTTCAAAATGTCCTTAAATTTGTTTTTATCTATTATAAAAGTCCAGGACGGTTCATAAAAAAATTGTTAATTGTCAAAACAGATATGTCGCACGAACTAACCAGATGATTATAATTTTCAATTATATGATTTTTGTTTTTGAAAATTTGTCCGTAATTATAAAATACATCATTTGTTTTTTCCCTAATAACTTGTGGGTTAGATTTCATAATTTCATGATTAGATTTCAAAATTTATTGAGTATATTTTACAATTTGATCAATAAAATAGTATGTGGGTTTTATGGAATCTGACAAACTTCTACTTAAAAAAGCAGTTAGAAACAAATTTTACCATGAAATCCTCCGAAAATCTTTTTTTTGTTGAGAAATTCTATTTTAGGTTTTATTATTTTTTTGAGAAATTTTACTAATCCTGATCTTTAGAGAAAGCAATTGCGGAACAAATATACATCATAATTCGGCAGACTTCGGGGTCGGCAGATTTCAGAGTTCGGCAGATTTCGAAAATTGATTGGCAGATTTCGAAATTGATCTATCGGCAGATTTCGAATTGATCCGAATCGATCGGGAGATTTCGAATTGATTGATCGGCAGAGGATAGACAACAACGACGGATCAGAGGAAGCAATCGCGATACCTGAAGTTCGATGCTGCAGGAGATGGGAGGAGTTGAACAATCGATCTGAGGTGCTCGGAAAAATTGACCGATCTGGAAATCGATCGATTTTTTTTTAATTGATCGTTGAAATCGATCGATTTTTCCCTTTTCCCTATCGATCAAATTCGATTGGGTTGTCCCTCAAATTAGGATAAAAAAAAATACCGTAGAAAGTACGAGTGCAATTGATTGACCAACAGCTTACACTTTAGTTTAAAATATAAGATGAAAAAAGGGTTGTCCCTGACTTCTTTTTTTCTTTTTTTTTTTTTTTTTTTTTTTTTTACATTTTCATCTTTTAATTTTTTATAATTTATTTAGCAAATTAAATTCTGATTTTCTTAATTTTATAAAT
>JBBMEF010039156.1:0-14402 GCA_037832685.1 Sicyos baderoa | reverse complement strand
AGCGAAGAACAAATCTTGATGGTGAGATGAGAAGTTTAGAACGAAAGGAGACGGTGAGGTGGATGAGAACAAGGCGCTAAAGTTAGGGTTTTTTCATTTACTTTACTTTCCTTTTTATATTTTTTAAATTAAAATAAATATATTTTTATTAATTTGCCCGATGATTATATTAGAGTGTCATAAAACGCGTGTTTTATTTTATGACACTTTATTTGTCTCTTCCTCTTGAATTTTATGACACTTTGCAAAGTGGTCTTTTAACTCTAAGAGTGGTAGAAAGGTAATTTTAAGCCCTAGTAACATTTTTGTAAGCTAGAAAATTTTAAATTTAAATATATATATATATATATATATATAGCTAATTTTGATTTTCTCACCTTTAAACATATTATAAATTCAAAATTTTAAATAAATGTAAATATAAATACAAAATATAAAAGAGGTGTTTTAAAAAAAATACAAAATAATATATAAATAAAAAAATAACAAAGATAAAGATATAAAAATAATTATTCATAATCACAAATAAAATGTTGCAATATCTTCTTTACCACAAAAGTATTATTATTCTAAAATTTATACATTTACAAATGAATAAGAAATAATTAAATAAAACAATTATAAAAATGCAATTAAGTACTTTTTTTTTATAGATATGATTCAAGTTAGGGAATTTGTACTCGATAGTCCAATTTTACAAAATAATTATAGATCTAGGCAAATTTTAAAATATTTAGCATCCATAGTCAAATATACAATATAAATAATACTCATCAGACTGTATTATGTATTAGTTATTCAGTATAAAAAATATTACTTTATACCGTATATTTGACTATGGTTGATAATTTTTTTCAAATTTGCCTAGTGTTATAAATATTTTATCAATTTGGTCTACTGCAAAAACCCCTTAAAGTTATTATATAAGTTAATTTTTATAGATTAATAATATTATGATCATTTTGTTTAACAATATTAATACTCAATTCAATTAAAAAGTTTGAACTAAAAAAACCAAAAAAATCAAATAAAGAAATTACAAAAAAAAAAAAAATTAAGAATATATTTAATAAAATAGTTATATAATATTTAATGAAAAAAATCAAAGATAAAACCAAAATTTTATAATTAATTTTTTTTTTAAAAAAAAAAATCATTTATGTTAAGAAAATAACTATTCTTGATTTTTTGCTTTTGAAAATGGTTCTTTTGAATTTATAGATTTCCGAATTATATTATTTATCTTACAAAAAATCAAAGTTATTTAAATGTAAAACTTCTAATACTAAAAAAAAATTAAAACTTTTAAAACTATATTATTAATTTTAGTTATATAAATTAAATAAAACAAATAAGAATAATTATGGGAGTATAAAATTTTTACCTTTGATCTATTGCAATTTTTAAATTGGTAGCAAATTAACTGAATAAAAAAATAAAATAAATTATTAGCAAATTACTTATGAAAATTGAATTACCTATCAGACTCTTCAACAACAATTCCAAGGTTCGTATTTCGACCCACAAATATGTTCAACAATCTTCAAATCTAAAAAAGAAAAAAAGTAAGGTTTTTTATTGCAGAGAACAAAAATTGAAAATTAAGAATAGATGAATTAATTAGAAAATGGAGACTATTTTATATAGAAATTCAAAGATTCAAATAGGAGCAATTTTTATATTTTGTTTGAAAATTTTGATGCAGAATATATAAAATCTCTTATCTCATAAAATCTATCAGATTTGGTAAAAATATTTTATCTTTTGTGTTATAGAGATGAGAGTGTAAATATCTCATAAAATAGTAGAATTTTCTAACGTTGGATTTTTTAGTTGAATGTGAGATTTTGTGATAAAACATTATTTATTTGAATGGATGATTTTTTTTTTTTTTTTAAAGAATGGCATATTTGTAGATATATTGTAAATTGAGAATTATTACTTTCTTGGTTTAATTGAGGTTCTTGTTGAGGTTAGTCTTGGTCGTTACGACGTTTCGTTGGTTCTTTTTAAATTGAGAATTATTACTTTCTTGGTTTAATTGAGGTTCTTGTTGTCTTGGTTCAAGGTTCGAGATTGCTCTCTGTTTAAATTAAAAGGAAAGGAAAAGATGTGTGTGGTGGGTTTCGAACCCGCACCCTAGTGAGGTTGTGTTGGTTGGAAAGGAAGGGAATTAAAGTTGTATTTTAGTTAATTAAAGATCAAAGAAAGGAAAAGAAATTCAAGAAAAGAAAAAAAGGGGTTTGCGTTTGACGAGTCTTCTCTTCCGCACGCGAGGCTTCTTCTTCTAGCATCCGTTGTTAGTCGCTCGATCTCCTCCCTCGGCCGCGGATCCTTCTTCAAGGTAAACGTCTTCTCTTTCTTCGTTTGATTCTTGTATTTTCGTTTTGCTTTGCTGGGTTTTCGTGGGTTGAGTTGTGGTGGTTGTGGGCAGCAGTTGGCGCGTCGCACAAGTCCCTCGCAGCCGTCGTTCTCCAGCGCCCGTGCAGCCGATCGCTCGCCTCCATCGTTAGCGTGCAACCGTTTCCAGCGCCCGGCCCCAAACGTCGTTCGCGCTCGTCGTCTGCACAGCAACCAGCAGTCGTCAGCGCTCACGCGTGGGCAGCCACTTCGTTTTGTTTCGCCGAGCCGCACCGAACTGTCCCGCAACAGCGTCTTTCCCTTCGTTTTGCAACCCTTCGCGCCAGCGAGTTTGTTGGCGAGCCTTCGTCCGAGCAGCCCTTCGTTATTCGCTTCTTGGGGTAAGATTAAGCTGTTGTCCGTTGTGTGTTTTAGGGGCTGTTTATTACCTTTGTTGCGATGGCTTTGAGTGTGGTTGGTCTTTGGTTGTTAGGTTCGTGGCGGAGTTAGTTTGCAGCATAGTCGTTCGCTCTTGTTGTTGTACCACTCATTGATTCAAGTAAGAATTCTTTATCATGGTTGGTGGACAATCCGTCAATGCCTTTCAAGTTATTTGTATGTTTGTGAATCATGTTTACATGTTGGCTTAATTGAATGTTGCATGTTACCATGAATAGTTTTATGCCACGCTCTTCAATGTCAATGCCTTGTTGTCTTTAAGTCTTGATGTATGGAAGCATGTCTTACTTGTTAACGTTTACAATAGTAACGGTAGTGTCATGTTAGGAGTTATGAGATGTTGCCTAGTTATACTTAGTGACTGCTGAATGTGATGATGAGACTGTAATTATCTGAATGTTGTTATCTGTATATGTTAGATAGGATTTACAGGAGTCATCATCCGGGCTTGTGGCAGGGACGCGAGGCAGTACTCCGTCTCTGACCCGCCGCGGTGGTTTAGCTAACCATGGGGCAGCCTAGTCCGCGACCTTGGACAGAGATGGCCCCAGTTGAGCATGTAGGGTTGGGAGGATGACGAGGCTTGTCCCGTCCCCGACCGTCAGCATGATCTCAGCGTGCCGGCAGGGTCCCAATGTTGCCGCCTTTGAGCAGGACCGATCCATTGGTGCGAGCCTACCTGGACGTATCCTAGCTGCAGGCGTACGGTGGTTAGGGCTGACAGCGGTTTCGTGTGAGGTCTCGCACCCCCGTTGTACGACGACACCGATCCGAGTCATAGAGCATGCGTACCTGGACCAGGGCAGTTAGCCATCGACCAAGCTTTTACCTGGTTCCAGCAGCATGGGGTCCAGTAGCACTTCTCTTTACAGCGCTGAGAGGAGAGCTCTCTCGGGATATTGAGAAAGTGTACCCACAGTAGAGAGCCGAGATAGACGGGCAAGTTCTGAGAGCTCGAGATTTGTTGAGTTGAGGAAGTCGGTGTAAGTCCGTAAAAAGGCAACCGCTTAGGCTAGCCGAGAGATGTTTGTTCTTTTGAAACCCGAATGGTTTCTAAGTATAACCTTATGCTTGTAAGTAAGCTGAGATGTATGAAATATTAGATGAGTTGAGTAAGAAAGCGTGTTGATTTGCATACTTATGACTGATGTAAAGTGTTAACGTATTGTACCCGATTGGAGATTCTTACTGAGTAACTTAGTTTACTCACCCTTTCTATTTATTGATCCACAGGTAATTTGGAACAGCGACGCTGATAGCTGAAGAGGAGTGAAGGGATCATGGACTTGCTTCTGTACTTGTTTTATTTAATAATACGTACTCTGGGTTGAGAACTGTTTTAGTTTTATTTAAATGAGTTGCATTGCATGTAGTTGGGACACGGGGTCCCTAGGTTTTATCTGAACTCTTTATCTGGATTCTTTTGAAGTTTTAAATAAAGTAGAAATGTTATTCTGAAATTCTCTGGCCAGGGAGGCATTGCATGTTTTTCCTTTGAAACAGGTTGCTTGGAAACAGGGTCAGGTTTCATTGTGTTTAACTGTTATGCTGTTTGAATGTCTTTAAATTTATGATGGTTTTACTTATTTCGAATCCGGACTAGGTTCAGTACGTTTATTTCCGCATTTAAAGTCATGTATGAGCTAAGGACCTAGGTTTAAGACCGTTATTCGGGTCGGGTCCTTACAATTGATATCAGAGCCCAGAATCATAGATTCTGTAGACTGACCTACTTTTGTAGGTTGTTTCCATGATCCTCCACTCTTCAACATCTATCAGGTATGCTCTCTAATTTACATTTAAGAAGGGTTAAGAATATGCAATATGTTTTAAAGTATGCTTGTCTAATTGTTTGTGGCAGAGTCGAGCAGGTTTTAACTCGTTGATTGCTCTGGATGCAGATCACCAGTATGGCAGCCACTAGAAAGGGAAGAAGGAGAGGAACAGCTAGTCAGGGTGTCCGAATTGGTTCGGACACAACAGGGACATCATCCCAAGGGGAGGCAGATAACATGCCTCCTGTGGCTCCAACTTCTGATTCACCCAGTGATGGGGTGGATACTACAGCTCCTCAAAAGACAAATCCTGAGGCGGACTTCGCAGATACAATGAGGTCCATGATGGTTAGTTTGCTCAGCGATCAGAGAGCACAGTAGAGGGGTGAGACACAAGCCCAGTTAGAGACTCAGAGAGAGGAGTCCCGTGCTCAGTTGGACGCACAGAGAACCGAGTTGTTGGCTCAGATGGCCGCTCAGCGAGAGGAGGCACAGGCTCAGTTAGCTGCCCAGCGAGAGGAATCTCGGGCTCAGATAAATCAGCTGACCCGTATGATCCAACAGGCAGTTCCAACAGTACCAATGGCACCAGTAGTGCCCGTAGCCCCAGCAGTGCCCGTATCCCCGGCAGTACCCGTAGCACCAGCACCTCCCACTCCTCTAGTACCCCCGGTTCCGCAGGAACCCGTTGTTGTTGAGCCCGCAAGGGCAAGAGGTGCTGAGGAATTGGGAATGTGGCTAAAAGATTTTGTTAAGTGGAGGCCTGAGAAGTTTGATGCGAGAGGAGATCCCATGTCTGCAGCTATGTGGGTCTCGAACCTGGAGTACACCTTCCTTATCATGGAGTGCCCCGAGGTTCAGAAGCCAAGGTGCGCAGCTCACGTCTTAGTAGGTGCAGCCAGGAGGTGGTGGGAGGCCACCCTAAAGGAAAGACCAGCTGGGTCTCCACCAGTGTCCTGGGAGTTTTTCAAGTTCTCGTTTAACACCAAGTATATTAGTGCAGAGGTGAGACAGAAGATGGTAGAACAGTTTTCAAATCTAAAGCAGGACTCAGATTCGATAGAGGAGTACGAACGGAAGTTCTCAGAGTACGGATACTTCACACAATCTTTGATTGCCACGCCGGAATTGAAGATTGACAGATTTATAGCTGGTTTGAGACACAGGTTGTCTCAGGATGTTAGGGCCCTTGCCCTAGAGACGTTTGTAAGAGCGGTCGAGTTGGCCATTATCTATAATGCCAAGGATCGACCAGACCAAGCAGTGGCGAGCAAATCAGTTTACAAAGCCTAGTGGCATCAGGCCAAAAGAGAAAGTTTGAGGGGTACAATAGCCAGCAAGGAAACAGTCAGAACCGCTCTGGGAACTTTCACAAGAAGGATCAGTTTCGTGGTCAGGGAAATCAGGGTCGCTTCCAGCCTCGCCAACAGGGCGGTCAACATTATACACCTCCTTGCAAGACTTGTGGTAGACTTCATCTTGGGGCTTGCTGTGCCGGTTCAGGGGTTTGCTTTAAGTGTGGTAAGGAGGGGCACCAGGCTCGAGTTTGTGGGCAGGCAGGAGGGGCAGTTCAGCCAGCTCAACAGTAGGGTCGCGTGTTTGCGACGACTCGTCAGGAGGCCGACCGTACAGACGCCGCTGTGGCAGGTACGCTTCTTGTGATGTACCACTTTGCATTCATTTTGTTTGACTCTGGTTCTACCCATTCCTTTGTATCTACTGCTTTCGTTGAGTATGCATGTTTAGACTTAGAGCCTTTAGGTTATGAGATGTCTGTGGCAACTCCTTCGGGAGTTAGCATGTTAGCTAGTCTAAAGGTTAAAGGGGGTCGGATCCAGATATCCGACGAGCTCCTAGAGGTTTCACTCATAGTACGGTGTAATTTTAGGCATGGAGTGGTTAGCTGTGAACCACGCAGTAATAGATTGTAGAAGGAAAGAGGTAGTGTTCAGGCCGCCAGGGCGGCCTAGCTTTAAGTTTAGTGGAGTTCAGGGCGGCGTGTGTCCGCCCATAGTTTCTGCAGTTAAGGCCCATCGTTTGTTAGCTCGAGGGGCTTGGGGTTTTCTTGCTAAGTTGTCTGGGAAGAGCACCGCCCGGAAGACTGTTGATAGTGTGTTTGTTGTGCAAGAGTTTGCCGATATTTTTCCAGAAGAGTTGTCGAGTTTGCCACCAAAGAGAGAGGTGGACATTACCATCGAGCTTGAGCCAGGAACCCTTCCTATCTCAAAGGCTCCGTACCGTTTGGCGCCGACCGAGTTAAAAGAGTTCAAAGAACAGTTGCAGAAGATGCTAGATCGTGGCTTCATTAGACCGAGTGTGTCCACGTGGGGAGCACCAGTTTTGTTCGTTAAAAAGAAAGACGGTTCGATGCGTTTGTGCATCGATTACCGGGAGTTGAATAAGAATAAGTATCCTTTGCCGCGCATAGATGATTTGTTTGATCAGCTTCAGGGAGCTTCAGTGTTTTCCAAAATTGACTTGAGATCAGGGTACCATCAGTTGAGGATACGGGATGTAGACATCCCTAAGACAGCTTTCAGATCGAGGTATGGTCACTATGAGTTCGTGGTCATGTCATTTAGACTGACTAACGCCCCAGCGGCGTTTATGGACATGATGGACAGAGTGTTCAAAGCATTCTTGGATCGCTTTGTTATCGTGTTCATAGACGATATCCTAATCTATTCTAAGACCGAGGAGGACCATGCCTCACATTTAAGACAAATCCTTACAGCTTTGAGAGAGAACTCGTTGTTTGCTAAGTTCTCGAAGTGCGACTTTTGGCTTGGAGAAGTAGCTTTCCTTGTACACGTTCTGTCTAAGGAGGGAGTAGCGGTAGACCCTTCAAAGATAGAGGTAGTGAGTTCATGGGCCAGACCTACTTCAGTATCTGAGATACGCAGTTTCCTGGGTTTGGCAGGCTACTACCGTCGGTTCGTCAAGGGCTTCTCGTCGATAGCAACGCTGTTGACTAAACCAGAAAAGGGGTTGACTTTTTTTGGGATGATAAGTGTGAGAGCAGTTTTGTACAGCTGTAGCGCAGTTTGACTACAACTCCAGTTTTGTCAGTTCCAGAGGGCACATGTGGTTTTGTAGTTTACAGCGATGCCAGTAAATTCGGTTTGGGTTGTGTACTGATGCAGCATGGCAGAGTTATAGCATACGCAACGAGACAGTTGAAGCCCTATGAGCAGAATTACCCAACTCATGACATGGAGTTGGCGGCGGTTGTTTTTGCATTGAAAATTTGGAGGCACTACCTGTATGGCGAGAAAATCCAGTTGTTTACCGATCACCAAAGCCTCAAGTACTTCTTCAATCAGAAGGAGTTTAACATGAGACAGAGGAGGTGGTTGGAGTTAGTTAAGGATTACGATTGCGAGATTTTGTACCATCCTGGTAAGGCAAATGTGGTAGCAGATGCCTTGAGTAGGAAGACCTCGCACTCGACAGCATTGTCGAATCCGAGGAGCTTCATCAGAAAAGACCTAGAGAGACCCGACATCGCAATTATGTTGGGAGAAGTTACCGCCAGGGTAGCTCAGTTAACTATTAAGCCGTCCATCAAACAGAAAATCCTAGACAGTCACTTGAATGATCCGAAGATGAGGAGTTTGATTGAGAGGGTTCAGGCCGACGGGGATTTTGATTTCGTAGTTTCAGCGGAGGGTGGACTGAGATTCAGGGGCCGTTTGTGTGTTCCGGCAGATGCTGACCTCCGTACAGAGTTGTTGATAGAGGCTCACACTTCACCTTTTGCTTGGCATCCAGGGGGTAACAAAATGTACCAAGACCTGAAACAGACCTTTTGGTGGATGGGAATGAAAAAGGATATTGCGCAGTTTGTGAGTAGATGTTTGACTTGTCAGCAAGTTAAAGCACCCAGACAGAAATCAGCGGGTTTGTTACAGTCACTCAGTGTACCGCAGTGGAAATGGGAAGAGATCACCATGGACTTCATCGTGGGTTTGCCAGTGTAAAGACCCGATCCAAATAAGGGTCCTAAACCTAGGCCTTTACTACATGCATGACTTAAAAGCGGATAAATAAACTTTGAACATCAGCTAGATTCAGATAATTAAAAACAAAACATTCATTCATTAATAGCTAGAACCTGTCCCTGTTTCCAAGTAACCTGTTCCAAGCAAAACATTTAAAGTGCCTCTCTAGCCAGAGATATTTTAAACTAAAAGACAGACTTCGATATTTAAAATACAAAAGAACCTATCAGATGTTCATTCATGAAATCAACCTAAGGGCTCTGTGCCCTATCTAAATGCAATGAAAACAATCTTAAAAACAACTTAACATTTACAACTGAGAGTACGTAGTTTAAAACATAAAACAGTTTAAACAACAATAGTCCATGATCCTTCCTTTGCGCCTCCAGCCATCAGCGTCGCTACTCCGAGTTACCTGTGGAACCAAAAATAAATAAGGGTGAGTAAAACTAGTTTACTCAGTAAGAATCCCCAAACGGGGTACAATACATTAACAACCATCATCTAGCTTAACGTATACAAGGTACTACAAAAAGGCTTTCTCTTTCCTGCTTTTACTACTTGGATGCCATTTTACGGGCTTATACTAAGGTCTAACTTACTTACATTCATAACATACATGCTTTCATAACATTTAACTTGTTTAACATTCCTACTCGAGCTCTCAGTCCTGCTTCGCTCGTCTGATCTGATAACTGATGGATACGCTGAACTCAAGATCCCGAGGGAGCTCTCCACTCGGCGCTGTAATGAGCGTAAGCACGTACCACATGCTGCTGGCACCAGGTGAAGCTGGGTCTAGGGCTACCTGACCTGGTCCAGGTTCGCATGTCCTAAAGACTCGGATCGGTGTCGCCGACAACAGGGGTGAGAGACCTCGACACGAAAGTTTTACTGGCCATTTGGCACCGTACGCCTTCGGCTAGGATACGTCCAAGAGTAGGCTCGCACTCAATGGATCGGTCCTAGCCCTGACAGGCGGCAATCTTGGGCTACGGCCGACATGCTGAGATCATGTCGGCGATTGGGGACGGGACTAGTCTCGTCATCCCCCCAACCCGATAGGAAACCTTTGGCCACTCACCCAAGATTGCAGACTGGACTACCTCCATGGCTAGCTAAATCATGGGGACAGGTCAGAGATGAGGATATGCCTCGCATCCCTGCCTGGATGTTTACTGGCGCACTAGTTCGGATGATGACTCCTGCAAACTCTATGCTAACAGACACAACATTCAGCTAGTCATCAAGTCTCTACATGCATTTTCCTAACATTCCGAAACAATATTAAATAACCTAGCATGGTACTACATTCAGACAATTCGCGAACATTAAACAAGCATGGGAGCATCACAACAATCTAACCTCCTAACAAACATTCATCACACAACATAAAGGTGTTCAGCCATGCAGTACATCAAGCATACATAAAACATATCAAGCGCTAACGAACTGTCCACGAACCACGAAAGGGAGATCCTTACCTTGGTTTGGAGACGACAGCGAAAGCAAAGGAACAAGCCGCAGTTTCACACAAACATACCTAGCGATGATAGAGCACACAAACAATTAATTATAAAGCTAAACTAACTAAAACAAGCCTTAACAAGTAGCCAACAACAAAGCGGCGAGGCGTTACCCAAACAGAGAAGTCGTTGCAACCCGAACTATAGCCAAAAGATCAACCAAACTAGAAGGCTTCGATCTAACAGATGACATCCAAAAGAACCATTTAAGTCCCACTTAGCAACACCTTTACACACACTAATAACTCACAAAGATCAGCCCAGAAACTTACCCAACAACAAGCTTAACACGGTTGTCCACCTTGATGTGGCACGAGGGAGCAACTCGAACGATGAACACACTCCCAAAAACTCGAACGCCGCTGCCCAACACTTATCGAAAGCCACGCCACAACGAACCTACAAAGCACTCCTCAAAATTCAACAAGAATAACGTTTCACAACGGCCAGCACAACGATCTAAGACAAAGAACAAAACCACAACCCACTACCGACACAACAGTAAACTAACGATTAGCAAAGAACTCGAGTGAAGGAGCTTACCCAAGGCTCAACCACGAACATAACAGGCCAGAGAAAAACACGTGCACACGAAACAGAACCGTCGAAGCATCAAGCAGCAGAGGTTGTAGCTGCTGGACACGCGCGTGGGAACAAATCTGGGCAGGGCAGGCTCGCAGCTGAGGTGTCGGCGGCTGGAATCGGTGCTAGGTGGAACGCCCGGACTGTGGAGGGTCATCGCAGGCGGCCGTGCGTTGAGATGTGGCTAGAACAGGGCGGAGACGCGCGAATCTGCAGGGCAGGCGTCGAGGGTCTGTGTCTGTCGCTCGCGGTTGCTGCTACGCGGGGAAGGACGAGCGTGCGGCTGGTGGAGTGGACTGCGACTAGGTGAAGAGCGGCGATAGTCGACGATGAATCTGGGCAGCAGCGTGAAGTAGAGGCGCGACTGGAGTTTGACGAAGGGGGAAGGAGACGAGAGAGAGGGAAGGGAAAAAGAAAAGCTTTTCTCTCTTTTATTTCTTTTTTTCTTTTAACTAAAAATCTATTTTAAAATTCCATTTTAATTCTTTTGTGGGAACTCCTTTTAAAATACAATCAAGAATTTATCTTTCCCTTAAAACCACCATTTTCCTCTTTTCTCAAAATTCCAAAGCAACAACTCCAATTTATAAATGTCAACACACAACGTCTCAAATTCCTTTTTTTTTTTTAAATTTCCTTTTCAGAATCCAACTAAACCCGCCTTCCACGAGAACCCAAACTAAACTGTTTTTCAACTCATATCTCCCAAACGGCCTCCACAACTATAAACCAAGAACGGGATAATTAGCCGACAAGAAACCAAGAACGGTTCGAATACATGACCCAACAGTAATCGTAACGGCCGAAACTAACCTTAAACGACGATCCGAAATCCCGGGCCGTTACAATATTCCCTCCTTAAATGACTTTCTTCCTCGAAAGTCCTCGAACTGATTCCACATAGCTTAACGTAACCTCAATGCCATCTCCAAAGCTACAAGTTTAGTTCTCTGCTCTTGCCACTTCGTCTGAACGTTAACCAACTGTCTCTCGTTTTTCTCAATCTCTAAACTCCAAAACCCAATGTAAACACCGACTCCTTCTCGAAACTCAAAGGCTTGACTCACTGCAAAGCACAAAACGTACCACACTACATGCCTTAAACCAAGCAACAGGGCATTGACACAAAGGTAACGCCGAGCACGACGACCAAAGACGAACACAACTCACAACGGTACTTCTACCTGAAACCCAACGTTTCCTACTTAACTGAACTACCGGCGCAACTTTGACTACAACTCAACGCTGACCACGTCGGTTCCGAACCCGCTGAACTGCGATGCTAGCCAACTGTAGTACTCGGGACCTCTACTTTAACTATCTCCAACCTCTTCCCAGAAAACTGGGGAACTGCGAAGCTTCCAAACGAAGCCCCAACGGTACCGACTGACCAGCTTACTGATAACTACTAACATTACAAGCGAACTCAACAAATGATAAAGGAACCAAACATACAGACTCGCAATGAAACCACAAGGGCCTGATTCAACCTCCCAACTGAACATCTGACTGTGGGGAAAACAAAGCTGTAAAACAACAACTCCCGACAAAACTCTTCGTGCTTCCACTGAGGCTCGCTCAGTGCCTATACCTCACTTACTGGATTCTGTCTATGAGTCCTCGCTTTCTGACAAGCGAGACTCCAACTGACGAACCGGACGAAACTTCCTCCACTTAGCCCTACTAGGGCGACCACACAAACTCCAGACACACTTACAGACTCTTTTAGAATTTCAACAACTTTCGGTGCCTCAACCAACGAAAGTTCTAACTGCTGGAGTCTTTTCCAAAACACTTAACTCAACTCGGGACAGCTCTGTTAGTCAACAACACCAAACCAAAACGTTGGTCTCCCACAATGATACTTACCTCCACTGCACAGTGGGCAGAGCGTCACTAAGGCTCTTCGTACCCTTATCTTAATGGAAAGGCAAACGGAGGCAAGCCAACACATTGGCTCTTTTAAAACAACAAAACTCCTGACTTCTGAAAGGTACGGAAAAATGACACTAACTTACCATTCCAAGGCAACGAACTCTGCCAACAAACTCTACCTCGCTTTTGTGGTCAAACACAACTAATTCAATGGGACATAACTGGAAACATAACTTGAAAGGACTAACTCGCCCATACGCGACTCAAAGTGATTCAATGTGACAACTACCTCTTGAATTCTTCACTGAAAGAATTCCCTCCTTAAAGGCTCAAACTCCTCTTACCACAACACAACGTACTTGCTCCAACCAACTCGGCCGAACAGACCAATCCTCAAGTGTGAACCTCAAACCTCAGGGTCAGATACAACTAAATGGAAAAGGCTTCCTTGAACTTTATAAGTTGGGATGCATCCTCATGATGTAAACAACGAAGACCAACTTGAACAAGAGGTCTTCCATTTCCTCAGTGTCCAAAGGTCGGTCCAGCATCCTTGGTGTAACCACCAACCTCAAACGGCACGAAAGAACTTCTAAGCCAACGGTCCAACCAACTTACTGCAACAACAAGAAGTTTCTCAACTCCACAACTCCTACTTACTCGGCATAGCAACCAAGCTACGAGCTTAGCTGTCACCCTCGAAACTCTTGGAAGGTAAAGGATTACCAACGCTTGCAACCACACTGTGGCTCCTGCCAAGCGGAACCAACCGGGGCAGGCACAACTTTTCTAAACTATCGATACGCTTGAACAAAGGTGACAAACCCTTAAGACGAACCTTTAAGTCTAACCTCTTCCTTGGGAACTGCACTCAACAACTGTCGAGAACCGGGTCAACCTCTGGTTCCACAACAGGAACACAACCCAAAGCAAACACAACCTTTTACGCACAAACACCTCCAGGCTAACTTTCAAACAACTCCCAAAAAGCAACGGTTTCAGGTAAGACTTAGCACCCTTACACAACTCCTTTAAAACGACCTTGGTTGTAACGACTCGAGATTTCAGACTGTTACTTGGGGAGGAAAGAAGTTGTATTTTAAACAAGGGAAAATAAGATCTTCATGTTTCGCCTTCGCTGAGCTTCGCTCTAGCGAACCCCTTTGGCGAAGTCAACCTTGACTCTTCTTCTTTCAGTCGTTACGTTTCCGAAACGGCTCTTCTTCTCTCAGCCGTTACAATTCCGAACGGCTCTTCTTCACTTTAGCCGTTACGAATTCGTCACCCCTTCATTCCCAACCGAGAAGCTTTGTCCTTCACTATCCTTTCTCTCAACCAAAGTCGAGCTTGTCCTTGTGTTCTTATCCGACGATCGAGTTCTTCAAGCAGGCGTCTTCGTCCTTGCAAGGTAATCTGCTCCTCTTGTTGTTCTTCGATTTCCGTTTTCGTTTGAGGGGTTGTTATCGACGTTGTTGGGTGTGTATTGACGTTTTGAGGTTTTGTTTTCTGGGTTTCGGATGTTGTTCTTCAGCTGTTCTTCACGTTCTTTGGCAGCCCAGATTCACTTACTGTTCGCCAGCTTTCGCCACAGCAAACTGCAGTTAGATAGGTAATGTTCTGTTATGTTCTGTTGTCGTTTCATTCCTTCGTTCCTTTAAGGATTGTTTCTGACTTGTTGGTTATGGCTTTGCGTTGTCTTCTTCGTTGTTGATGAATCAAAGGTTCTCTGCCGTTTGCAGTTTGCTGGCGGTGGATACTCCAGCGACATGTTCGTCTTCTGTTTGCAGTTTTCGGTCTCGGAGAAGCCTTGTCGCTAGTTTTCGCTACAGCGAGTGCAGTGCCAG
>JBBMEF010039145.1:0-14404 GCA_037832685.1 Sicyos baderoa | reverse complement strand
CAAATGTGTAACTCTCTATTTTTACTTATTTTAAAATGTTAAAATGAAATCTAGATTTGTAATTAGTTCTCTAATAGAATATTTTTGCAATTAGTTTTCTATAGTGGTCTATAAATGCAAAAAGCTCTTTTTTAAATTTGAAAGGAAGGATGGAAAATGATAAAATTTAAAATGCAACGACTAGGTGAGATTTAATCGGAAATTTAAGAGAGAGAGAGTAGTGTGTACTCTCCTACGTATTGGTCCGTTTTAAGTAAATTCTGAGTCATATTACATTAAATAAAGTGGATTTTATTGAAACAAACGACCACATGCACCAAGCGCGCGTGGACAACGCGCAGGGTTGGATAGTTTGTGTGGTGGTGGGGCCAACGCTGGTCACTGACGTGGAAAAAGAAAATAATATTTGAAATTGAGTTCCGGCCTGGGAAGAAAATAAATTCCCGCCAAGAAATATTAAGCAAGAAAATTTTTGAATTTTCTTTTCTTCTTTTATTTAAATTAAAATAAATAGGATTAAATTATAAATTTTATGCCAAAAGGTTTCATGTTGTCTTGTTTCATTTTAGGTTATTCAACATTGCATTCACAGGTTTGATCTTACAATCGATATTTAATTCTCATTTAATTAAGAGTAGTAGCGTCATCTATATAGAATTTGTGATCTTCTTTTTCAACCGTCATTAAAATATAAATATATAAACTTTTTGTTTTTAAATTTTTTACTTGTATTAGTGAAAGGTAAGATTAGAGGTCCACAACCAAACCCATATCATTGAAAATTTAGAATCTTAATTAATAAGCATAAATTAAAACTCAAGAATCACACAAACTTTAAAATTCAAAGACTAAATTTATGATTTAAATGTTCAATCGCGGAAGAAAAAAAAGAAGAGCAAGAAAACAAATTAGTAAGATTTAAATTATTGAAGATCCCAATCATGAAACCTTTTATTTTATCACTCAATACCTTAAAACACATCTTTCTTGAAGAGAGCAACAACCACACATCTACTTAACCCAGAATGTCAAATGGGTAGGAGGTAGAAATGCTTTTAGTGGAGAGAAGGTGGGGCTTATAGCTCAAATGATTAGACAACAAAAAGGGAAGGAGTTTCCCCTTTAAGATAAGATATTCATGATGGGGATAGGAGACACTAAACTTTTGAAACTTAGGTACATATCTTTTAATTCATGATGGGGAAGGAGTTGTCTTTTGATTTATATTCAAATTCAAGTCTTTTATCATAAAAATCAGTATTTAATTCTCACCTTGTTTAAGAGTAATAATATTCTCTACGTAAAGTTTGTGAGTACACATTGAATTTTCAAGACATGCAAAATAAAAGTGGTTGAAAATTTCAAATCTACCCTCCAAATAGGAGTATGAACTGTCTGATTGAGGGTGGTTGTGGATTGGGTGAGTGGTGTACATTATTAATTTTGGGCCCATTCTTTCTTTAGCAAAACATCATGTGTTAGTCTTATGATTTATTTCATATGCCAGCCCATAAGGCAGGCCATAGACTCAACATTCATCCATCCCCACATGCCATGAATGATGAATCCCACCATTTTCCAACTGTATCTATTTCTTTTATTTTTCTTCTCAGTTGCTTTATCTTTTTCCAGGCAATACTACTCTTAAATACCAGAAAAAGATTACTCCTCTTATCTATAGAGATATATGTGTATTATGTTTTCTATTTTAGATAGGAGAGGTATTGAAAACAAGAAATATTTTATGGAAAAAAAATGTCATTTTTTAAAGTTAAAATTGGTCCCTAGAAAATATTTTTCGTTAATTTTGAGTTTCTCTATCCTTCTAGATTTTTCTAGAAATATGTTGAAATTTGGTCTAAAATACTTTTATATTAAAATTATTATTATTATTGAACAAATTTTAATTAAGATTAACTTCATATGTATCACATGATCAAAATAGTAATTTTAACAATTTTTATATTAAATTATGAATAGAGTTATGGAAAACAAAGCTATCATAAGAGTAACGAGTACATCCATAAACAATGTAGTTTGAAAAATAAACATTTCTGTCCGTACATGTATTCCTCTTTTCTTTTTACTTTCTTACCCCTCGAAAAGAAAATTTAAATACTTTAATATTAATTTCTGTTTTATCTCTATAAAGCTGAACCAACAATCTATAACTAAATAAAATAAATATTTATGCCAATAAAAATATAGTTCAAGCGATATATAATATATATTAATGGTCAAAATAATTTATCATTCCAATGGTTAATGAACTCATAGAAAACGAAATGAAAGTCATCTTTGAAATTCAACGTGATCTACTTATCAATTTTTATGGAAATTAAAGCATTACCTTTCCATTGTCTTATCAAATGATAAATCTGTTTGTATCTTTGAAATATTTACTTGTTAATACTCTACTCATCTTTATGGCGGGTGGGTGCCATACTAAAATTAAGAATTTTAAAAAAGAATCATGACAGATGTCACACTAAATTTAGCAACATAAGTATTAATAACCCTAAATTTTGAATGTATTTGCTATCAGATTCTTTCAAAACCAAACACCTTAACATTTTAATAATAATACTGCCTTCCGCAGTTGCTCAACAACATTAATGTATCCATAATAATTAAAAAGTTTTGGGTTCGAATCCTCTATCTTTTATTGTTGTAATTTTTTTTTTTTTTTTTTTTTAATACTCGAGTTTAATTCTTGAAATAACATAAATGCTAGTTACATAAACACTAGAATTATGATTCGACTAATTTTAAAATATAATATATTAATAAACAAATTATTTTGATCTTAAGATAAAATTATTTTTTAAAAAAAAGAGATAAATAATTTTATAAAACTCAAAAGACGTACAATAATTAATATAGAGTATTCTAGGTAAAAGTGTTTCATGGTGAAAAAAAAAAAATATTCCAGCATTACTGTTTCTTCAGCCTAAATTATTCATGGTTAAAAAAGTAGACATATCATAAGTGGGAATAGGTCTAAATTATTCTTTGTAGTCCAATTTTGTTATATATTTCATAAACATATATTTTCATTAATTACAAAAAGGAGTAGTGAAGTGCATAAATCGTACCTTAAGACATGAAGTGAATAGCAGGACGTTGTCGCCATTGAATGAAGAACACCCTGAAGAGAATTAAAGAATGAGTACAAACAAGCCCGTTTTTACAATCACTATATCCGTCTGAATACATAAAATATACATGGATATATATATATATATATATATATTCACAATATAAAATGGAAGAAAAGAAATCAATGAACTATACAATTTAGCAGAACATAATACGAAGTTTCATTACTCTCTTGGTATTAAAGGCATTTCAATGAAACAGAGATTATATGTACTCAGCAATTGATGTTGACATTTGGAGAAAGTTGTGGTGAATCGGTCCTTTGGTTCCGGCTCTTCTCCAAAGCTACCTGTACACACAATCAAACCAAAAAGAAAATGAAATGGTTTATCCATCTAGGACTTCAGGTATTTAGTTGTATACTTGTTTTGGTCTGCCTATTTTATTGAACAAGTTCTTATGACAGAATCAAATGCGAGACATGAACACACAGACTTACATGGTTCATTAATGTTATGTTAGCTATGTTCATGAACAGAAGATGAAACCATTTTATTTAGAAGATCCCGAAGAATATAGAATGCTAAGAAAAAAGATGATAGGAGTTTTAAGAGAGTTTATATAGTGCACTTCTTTTAAAGACATTAAATCATTTGGCCCAAACATAAAAGTCACTACGAAAATATAAAACATCAGTGAGACATTGTACGGAGTATTTGTAGCTTCTCAGTCTCCCTATTCGATGGTGAGTCACGACCCATGGCTAATTTCGGATGGTGTGAAGTCAGGTAACAGATCACACAAAAAAATCCTTTGGATTCTTCAATTTTCATTCTCAAGTTTGGTCAATTTATAAGGCCATGTTTAACATTGATTAGTGAGTAGTCAATGAATCTCATTATATGCTTAGCACATTCTATGAGAAATCGCAATTGCGATGAACCAGCAAATAACAAGATGAAGTTGGTAAAGAAAGTACCAATAGGATATCTTCATCAGTACCAAAGCATTTCCGTGCATCGTCTAGACACTTCGATGAGATCCTCACATGCTTGCTGCAAAACTTCGTTGAATTAGCTTCTAATATTTAATAACCAGCTAAAACATTCATCAACATCAATAAATCAGATCGAAGACTTAAGAATACATTTGTTTTCTTTTAATATATGAAACATATTATTGATATAAAATAATATATAAATATATATAAATTATTTTATTATATATTTTTTTGATATCCATGACTGTCTGGACCAGCTTTTGCGCACCTCAAAACCACAAAAGAAGACATCCAAATTTGTAATAATCATGGGAAGACTGCCGACATCTTTATGAGTAGACTAAAAAATACAATATCTTGTTAAAGATGGTCATTTTAACTTTTAATTATGATAGGCCATAAAATCTTGAGAACTTCATAGCAATCAATATGTTATTCTACTAATCTTGAACTTCATAGCAATCATAGGAAATAAAATAAGGTTAGTTTGCATTGGTAAAATTGACTTATTTCCTTGGGCATGGACCAAACCATGCATTATTCAATTTTTTATGATTTAAATAATTGAAACCAATGGATGGTACTGCTATTATACAATCATCTGAAAATATTGGCGATATAATCTACTCGGCCTATTTAACTCTTGAATTAAAAATGCAAGATATTATTTAATAAAATGAAGTTTATAATAAACTAAGGGGAGGATAGAATAGAACCTAGTGCTGGCAGGATCTCTGATTTCAAATTCATCCGCATCAGCATCATAGCCACATACTACAATATAGTGACCTGGAGAATGACGGAATGTATTCAAATTTCAAAATTATATTTCTATCTAAAATTTAAGGTCCAGAGAGAGTTATACATCACAAGCATTCGTAAGCAGTGTAATTTGTTGTGACAGAAATGGTAAACAGCAATCAAAAATTAAAAGAGAGAAACAAAACACACATTCACTAACATTGTGTTAGCTACGTTCATGAGGAAAAACCGTTTTTAGAAGAGAGTTTATGTAGTGCACCACTCATAAGACTCCAATACAGCATAGGCTCAAACATAACAGACCAATACTAAAAGTCTAAAATATAAAAACATAATCAACATAGTTGATTCAAGGCACATCATATTTAGGGAGTGAGAAAGTGGCCATACTAACCAGTATAGCTAAAGTTGCTATCGCAAATGCCTGACACAAGTACGTCTTTCAGCCAAGACCGACTGTGACACAAAATATTCCCAAGAGCATTCGAGTTATAAGAAAATTGTGACAAGTGTATTTCGGAACTAAATCTAAAAAGAAGCAATCTATGATGAAAAAGTGCAGGCCATGGTTGGATTAGCCATGAAATGCTTATAATTTAGTAATTATTTCAATTTCAAGAAGAAGAAAAAAACATCGAGGATTTTTCAACATTTTAAATGTACTATACCTCAATCTATGCTGATCAACCAACACAATAGCAATATATATCCCAGATAACATTAAGAGAGAAAATTCTTCTTTGCTGATAGATTTGCACTGTTAATTCAAGGATAATTAACTTTATATCAAAGACCATAAGCTTCCTATTAGAGATAGAAAAACAAATATACATCGATTATAGGAGTTTTGAACGTGGCGCTTCAAACACAATTTAAGAGAATAAAACATGCACCTATATTATATTCCCAATTTAGATCTACATTGGAAGAGATAACCCCATTGACCAAGCATCCAAACTGGCCATCTCTATGAAAACATCAACCTCTTTTGCTATTGGTTTTCTTTAGCATCTTACTTACGGTTAAGGGCTTCAATAAAAAAAAACATTCAAGAACCAAAAGTGTATTTTCCTCTTGAAAATCATTAGAATGAACACAATGAAATTAGAAGCATACAAAAATTATTATTCATAGATTATCATAGCAGTAAAAAAAAAGTGATATACAGAAATATATTGATCTTAGATGTGTTGAGTGACCACACCTCAATTTTGATTTCTAGTTCCCGTGCCGTTTGAAATAGCTTATCAACTCGTACAAGATCATTCGCTAGTTCCTCCTACAGAAACTGTGTTTAGAAGTGCTGTTGCAGCAAAGAGAAAGGGCCAAGCCAAAACAATGTTGTGCCTAAATTAAAAAAAAAAAAAAAAAATATTCACCCAATGAAACAATGAGGCTAGTTCATAAGAATTTACTTTAAGCTATTCCATCTTCTTCCAGAACCCCTGTTTCAACGTTTTGGGATATCCACACTGGTTCTTGGAATCTATCTTTTGGATGGTTATTAAAAGATGAATCGGTTGTTGATTTTCAGACTCTTTTACTCAATACTTTTGTTGTATGTCTTGGTACATAGAAGATTCTAGGTGTTGGTCAATTGATCCTTTTGGTATTTTCTTGGAGAAATCTTTAAATAATCATCTGATATCTTCTTCACCTTTGTAGAAAGAGTTATATTCAGCCTTATTGAAGTCCAAGAGTCCTAATACTTGATTGTAGATAATGTTTAATGGGAATCTTAGTACGTCTGCTGTTTTGCAAAAGAATCCAGCTAATTGTTAGTTGCCATCAGTTTGTGCCTACAGCCCTTCTGAATTTGAATTCGAAGGCCATGCTGTTATAGATTAATATAGTTAATGCTTTTCTTTTGGAATTATGGTTGTAACGGAATCGACGATTTTTTCAAGCAAACGACTTCATTGGCTTGACAAATTTGAATCAGTTCGTCTAAGACCTCTTCTTGGCGTTCTTGAGATTTTTGCTTTAGGGCATATTTTTTTAAATGGAATGCGTTTAAATATCCTTCATATTGTTTTACTTATTGCTTTATTGTTCCTTATTAGTTTGAATTGTTCTTTGTTGTTTCTTTGTGTTAGTTATGTTCACTGGTAGAGTTTTTATCTTCGAAGTTCGAAGTCGGACACTAATCTCTTTTCACTATATCAATCAAAAGTCTTATTTCTTGTTAAAAAAGAGAGAACACCTTGTAAAATGATTCAACGGAATAATTAGGGTCAGCACCAAAGGTCACGGTGAAGTAGGAGAAACTGACTGAAAAGCTCTGCAACAAATGCGCAAGATCCACAGTCCATATGCTGACCAAAAAAAGTTGCAACCAGAAATTATCAGCTTTCACTTTTATATACTTAAAAAGATGCACTTTTTAATTATGAAATTAGAAAAAAAAAAACTGATGCATAAAAGTCAAGACTCAAAAGACACTTCAACTAGTATTCTCATTCACTTTCATTGTAGAAACCCATAAAGCTCCTTGTTTGCTATACTGAGGAAATGAAGGTCTACGTGACTAGTTACCTGAAAATGACAGTTAACTAAAAGAGAGGAAGGAAGTTTTTAGACTGGCTGTGAGAGGGAAAGGGAGACGGGATAAATGGCAGTAAATTAGGCTTTGAAAGAGAATCAAAATCCTTGAAAGCTTGAAACTCAATAACTTTCTCTATATGTTCTCATTTGTGGTTTTCTAATTGCTAGGCATTGGGCATCAATTTCTGAACTATACCAATGGGAAAGCAGAAAGATTATCCATCGGCGACAGCCTCATGAGAAAATTAATAAAAGCTTCAGCTAATGTAGAGTAAGTTACAGAAAATTCCCTCAAGAAAGAAGAAAACTGACATGTTTTTTACAGTCATGGAGACATGACATCAAGGAAGCAAAGGAGGCAGAGAACTGCACAAATATGAAGAAGCTAGAGTGGAAGAAAATGCAATCGTAAAAATTCTATGGCAGAACAAGGAAGCTTCATGGACTCGGAAAATGGAAAAAGAACTCAAGAAGAAATGAGAGGTAAAAAATGGAATTATCAGTTTTTAAAGGTAAAGAACAAAATGAGTGAATTTACCATGCAAAGTAGTTCTCTTTTCTCTGTACCGTACCAAAGTAGCACAAAACTGCTATGCTTAATAATTTGGAAGGAGAAGCCTTGGTGAGGTTTAGATGGATGGAAGGAAGGTGATTGTTAGTAGTTTCGGCAAGATTAAAACCCTTACAGTTATATATCAAGATTTTGCTCAGCAAGAAGGTACACTAGTAGAATTGCACAGACACAAAAGAGATGGCTGGCTTAGTGTGTAGATGACAAAAATCTCTTACTTCGAAAGGGATGAATAGAAGGTGATTGATAGGAGATTGGGAAAAATTAAAACCCTATCAATATTTTGGATGGTCATTTTGCAAGTATTATAAACATTGAAATTTGAAACCTCTGGGAATTCTTCTTCTAAGGACATCTTGTAATTTGCAGGCCGGTTTCATGTTCCTCTTAAACTACATTGTGAGTTTCAACTTCCTTTCACTTATTCATAAATATATATGTATATATATAGTAAGAATAGTTCTGTAAAGAATGTCATATATTCGTGATGAAAAAGGATCATATTTTAAAAATAAAACACCTTGTTGTGCCGCATAGATCTGCTAGTAATTGAATATGGCAATCATTTATACCAAGAGTGCCCAGAATCATCAAAACACAAGCAAGGCCACAATCCCAATGTTGTAGTTGGTTTATATGTGGTACCTGACAGGAAAACAAAAAAAAAATCAACAAAGCAAAAAGAAAACTTATTGCCACATAGCATCGTTTATGACAAAATCATCATATTGACTATTGACTTAGTGACAATATTAGGATACAAGAAACAAAATCAAACAAACTTACTTCAATAAACTGGGAGCGGGGCATAATTGAAGCATCACATTTTGTTTCACTTAGAAATTTCTCGAATGGGTGCACTTCTACTAAATTCAAATCATGTCCACCCAATTCTCTTGGCTCCTCTAGTTTGAAAATCTTGTTGAAGAGAAGATAGAATGGCCACATGATAGACCAACTCAGATGCAAGCTGTCACCACCACTTTGAACAGGATTAGTCCAAAAATTATATTTGTTACTTTATCTAATTCCAGGAACATAATTTCTTCTACCTTCAAACAAAGAGAAATTAAGATCCCGAGTCTAAATATCACCGAGTATTATCAAATGATATCAATTATAAAGTTATGCCAGGAAATAGCTAGCGCATGCTCATGTACATTAGCACACAAGGACACAATTCATCAATCACATGTATAGCTCCAACAGCACAAGACATCACTGGAAAAACCTTCCCTAATTACCGCATGAATAAGCATAAAATAACTGAGAAATTAGAAGGAAACAACAAAATAGAGAACACAAGAATTTATGTGGAAAAAACTCCCAAATCGGAGAAAAAACCCACAAAAAGAACTTCCACTATATGATAAATTGTTACAATCACACAAAATTCTCTTCCCAACCCCACTCACATAAACATTCTCTTCAAAACTTATATTACTAACTAGAGTCAGTATACCCAACTTGAAGTGCTTATGACTGAGATGCTTTGAAACCAAAGCATGTTGCTCCTTTTATAGTGCTTGGAGCACACCACTTTCTTTTAGCTTTCCGATTCCTTGAACCATTCTGATTCCTTGAATCTTTCCGATGTAGAAAATCTTATTTCTAATATTTAGCCAAAATCCTAACACACACTTACCAATTCTCTGCATAATATATGTTTTTGTCAATTTTGTTGTTCCATCTCTTAAATTCGAAACACAATTTCTATTACCTCAAAAATCAAAGCAAATACAGTAAGACTCGCTCCATGAATTATACAAACACAAATATCGAAGAATACAAGCTATATAAGTGATAAGGATGACAACTCTATCCGGTCTACACGTTGTTACAATATTGTCTACTTTGGGCATACACCCTCGTGGCTGAAGATATTGTCATCACTTATATACCCATGATTTTCCTCTACAGCTTTATTTGCATCACAACAATAAATTTGAGAAAAGAAAGTTTAATCAAGTCTAGCTCGAGCCTTCCAACACCATTTCTACCAGTTCGAAGTGAGAAATAGGACGATCGCTTCACATTTGGATAGCGCAGAATGAAATCAATAATAAAAATCATATGCGGCACAATTTTAGATCCGAAGAACAGATTACAAACAATCCATAAGTGTTTCATTTATTCTAAAGAAAACAAACCAAAAGCTGAATTGATTTGGATCCGCGGCAATCGGTAACTAGCAAGAACGAAACACAGGATTCGTGAAATGGAAAGAAATTAAAATATTATCACAAACAAGAACAAAGAAATGGACTGAAAACTCTTGGAGTTCGAACATTGGTAATTAATTAGAGGCAAATCAAAATCCGACCAACAGCTTTAGAAAGCGATGAACAGAAATGAAGCTGTAATTACCTTCTCCGACTGAAACACGGCGCCAATTCGGAAGAAGATATTGTCGTCGGCTTGTTATTCGCCTCTCCTTAAAACTCCACCCAATATTTGGAGCGAGATTAAGATAACTCCATAATTATATTAATCCTAATATCAATTTTTTTTTGTTAGTTCAACAAACGCAAGATTCAAATTGATTTTTTTATAAAAAATAATTGAATTCATGACCGGTAATTATGAATCCAGAACTATATTTTTGTTAGCTTATCTAATTATATTATTTTTAATATAAATGTAATTCAAACTTATAAATTAATTTAATCATTTTTTTTTAGTTTAATCAATTGTGATCATTTGTTTATGAATTTTTTTTTTTTTTTTTCGGTTCACTTAACAACTAAATGTTAAATGATGATTTAAAAAAAAATTGTTAAAAAGTCATTTTATTTTATAAAAATAGTGAAAGTGTGTCTAAATTGACTCTATCTACGAGATCAAAAGGAGAAAAATTAAATCAACAATATTAGCCAAAGTAGATAATCATAATATTTACAAAGTTATGAATTATTAAAGAAATACTTCGAAATTATAACAAATCCAATCTTAGCTTATTAATCCAATAGTTTTTATTTGTTATATATTTAGAAATTGTGTTTCGAATGTATCTATTAATTTAAACAATTGTTCTTTTAATTTATCAGTCAAACTTTTTTTTTCTTTTTAAATATTGACGTCTGGACCCCTTACATTTACTTCGACTATATTTGACGTCAAATACACACATATACCAATTCGAACATCACAAATAACTAGTTCAAGATGCTAAATACTCAAATCCCTAAATTCCTGTTGATACAAGAAAATTGGAGCATTCAACATTTTAGTCTAGAATATATCAACAACACATTAACTAGTTCAAGATGCAAAACGTTGCATTTACAATCATAGTCCATGTTATTATTATCTAATATGATAACAACTTTAAATAGTTAAAGATAAAGACTATATAATATTCGAAAGTGATGAATGAGAGAAATTATAGTTCAAGAAAATGACAGAAGCACAAATTTTCTTTTAATTTTACCCTACAGAGAACAAGTATTTTTGTTTTTTTTTTTTAAAAAAAAAAGGTAATCTAGATGCAAGACCAATATCCATATATAAACTTTCTGGCTTAAACAACTGTTTCAGTAAGTTCAAAAGTTACAGAAGCTCAAAGTTCCATTACAACAGAGAAATCAAGAACAATATGGAAGGTATAAACTTTCTGAGAGTTGAAGTTGACATCTCACATCAGCATCTCATCATCCAGATACAAACTTAACAAAGATGCAGAGTAAATTGAGCATTATGAGAGGAACTCTTAGGTATTGTGTTGCGTAGATAAGCCCAATAAGCTGTCCCTTGAATGATTTTGTCCTGCCTCCTGAGGACTCGGAGAAGCTCAATCCTCGACGAGCAAGAAAGCGATCTTCATTTAGGATTGCTAGCGTGTTGGCGAGAAGCAGAAAACCCTCTAGTAATGTCCAAAGACCCATTTACTTCAGCTCTAGGGATCCTTTGTACAGTAAGCGTTCTTGTCTGGTTCATTTAGATTAAACAAGATAAGAGATTGTGCAAAGAATGAAGGAAGGATTATACTTATAGGGCATGAGATTCTATAATGCCTATGAACTAAGATAATCAAACAACCTCCAACTAGGGCATGACTATGAGATCCTAAGGAAGCGAAAACATTTTCATTGACCGGTAAAAGGTCCTATAATTCTCATGAAGCTCAAATGAAACAACATCCAAATAGGGCATGAACTAAGAGAATAATAAGTTCGTTTTAGTATAACGCAAGAGCTATAGCCATAAATATAAATAAACACCCGTTTGATAACCATTTGGTTTTTTATCTTTGATTTTTGAAATTTAAGTTTTTTCTTACTCAAACTTCCTACAATATGTTTCATCCTTCCTACAATGTATCCGTCTTTCTTTAAGAAAGTATGTGAATGCTAACAAAATTTAAAAAACAAAAACAAGCTTTTGAAAGCTACTTTTTTTGCTTCCAAATTTTGGTGTGGTTTGGTTTCTAATAATATAGGTAAGAGGTAGGCATCCAAGTAAGAAAAAAATATGATAAGATAGCTGTTGTAGGCTTAAATTTCAAAAATCAAAAATTAAAAACAAAATGGTTATCGAATGGGGCTATTTACCAATGATCACAACAAAGTGGAAGGAGTAGATAGTGCGATAAACAGAAGAAGAAGAAAGAAGACAACTTCATCAAGCACGGGAACACTCCCATTAGATTCAGAAACCAGAAGAGAATAAATAACTAACTAGTGCAAAAGAACTTGGAAGTACAACTCCATCTCGACGCAGAGAAATAATATTGTCAAACAAGGAAGAAATATTAACCAGCATATCCTTTAGAAGAACTAATTATAATAAAATAAATAATAATTTGTAACTATGTTTATCAAACCATGCTGCACAAAGGTCAAAGACTTGAAATGGACACACATTTTCGTTTTTATATGAAGAAGTACCAAAAAAAAAAACCCATCAACCTTACCAACCTTACCAGTTTGCTAAGAATCTATCTTATTAATTAATTTTACCAACATATAAAAAGCTCTACAAAAAAACACATTTTTGGAATAGTGTTCTTGAGACTCCCCATTATATTGGGCTTCAATCTTTTCTTGAATTTCCAACCAATATTCTTGACAATCAACACCAAACACAAAATTAGAGCTTTCCAATAATTCGGCTTTTTTGAACTCGTGACTTCTTGGTCATGACTATGAGCACACCCTTCTACCGATTGAGCTATTACTGTGGTTAGCCCTAGTTTGTATTTTTTTAATAATGTGGAGCTTGATCCTCCAAATAAAAAAATGATTGAATTACATATAATCTGAGATGACATTGACATATATGATTCAAAAAAATGACAGGGGATCTCACTAATAGTACATGTGTATCTACCATTAGAAGCTGCAGAACTCAACGAATCTAGGTTTGAGATGAGGGAGGATAGATTTGAATTCATTGAATAGAATCCATTGGTAATTTGAAATTGAATAGAAATGATGTTCGGGATATCAATGAATGCTAAAAATAGGGGGAAACCCCTTAGAAGATATACACAGAAATAGATTTTATTGTTAAGAAAAAAGCGAGCAAGATCGAGAAAAGGAGATTGGGATCTAAATTAGTATAGAGATACCTGGAGTCCGCGGGAGAGAGAAGGGCGACTGAACCAGAGATCTCCGACCCTCGAGTCGCCGCCGGTCACGAACTAAACCACGAATCGCCGATGCTCCGAGTCTTCTGCAAATGGGCTCTCAATAAACTCAGCTCTAAATAAAACCCCATGTCTCAAGGCCCAAACTAGTACATTTACTTGTACTACTCATTCATAATCATTTCTTTTAACTACAATTTTAAGTCATGGTTTTTTATATTCAAATGGGTTGATAGGACTTTTTTAATTTCAAAATTATTTCAAGCTGGATTATTTTTTTAAAAAACCATAATTTTAGCCAGTTAAAAAGGCATTGTTAAATGTGAAGAACATTTTTTAACTAAAAAAAGCATTTAACAATTTAAATCTAATTTGATTTGATTTTTTTTTATTCTACTAATTGGTGATAGAATATTCAAATTTATGATCTCCTGATCAGTAGCATACGAATTAATTAATATTTGTGTTTAATTTTGTTTCATTAATCAAACTTCATCTCTAATTTCTAATATAATACAATGACTTTTTTTAGAAACATTTAGATAAATATTTAGTTTAATAATATGCAAATGAAAAAGTAAGAAATAAGACCTAACTTCTTTTTATTTTTTTAGAAATTATAAGGTTAAAATATCATTTTGGTCCCTCAACTATCACACTTGTTCCATTTTAATTCCTAGACTTTCAAAAGTCCAATTTTGGTCCCTCAACTTTGTCAAAAACTTAAAAATGGTCCTTAAGTTAAAAAAAAAAGTAAACCATAATTAAAAATGTGATGAGTTGTCAAGAATAAAATAATAAAATAATATCATCTTCTTCCTCTCTCATCTTTCATCATCAT
>JBBMEF010039124.1:0-14413 GCA_037832685.1 Sicyos baderoa | reverse complement strand
AAGTCAATTTGTATCGAAGCCAACTAAAGCACACTTAGCTGCAGTTCATCATCTTGTTCGATACATCAAAGGAACCGCCGGCCAAGGTGTGTTTCTTAAAGCCTCACAATCCTTCCAGATTCGCGCCTTTACAGATTCTGATTGGGCATCCTGTCTAGAAACCAGAAAATCTACAACAGGTTTCTGCATTTTTCTTGGAGATGCTTTAATATCATGGAAATCTAATAAGCAATCCACAGTATCTCGCTCATCAGCTGAGGCAGAATATCGCTCTATGGCTACAACATCATGTGAGATCATTTGGATTCAATCTCTCTTAAGAGATCTGCAACTTCCTACATCACAACCAGTCCTATATTGTGACAACCAATCTGCAATCCACATTGCAAATAATCCTACCTTCCATGAACGAACGAAACATATTGAGCTCGACTGTCATTTTGTGAGAGATCGTGTTCAAGCTGGCGACTTGAAACTCCTTCCTATCCGAACCGAGATGCAGCTGGCAGATGCTTTTACCAAGCCCATTTCAGCTGGAATTTTATTTCCCTTCATGGCCAAGATAGGAGTAATGAATATTCATACTCCATCTTGAGGGGGGAGTATTAGACTTAATCTCTTCTTGGCTAGTTTAAGGAGTTAGAAGTCTCTTCTTAGTTAGTTTAAGAAGTTAGAAGGAAGTTAATTAGTTATTGTAACTTACTCTATTTTGGTGTATAAATACACCTATTGAGATCATCAATAATATTCATATAATTTTCTCCCAATTAATCACTTCTAAAAAATATCTTATTTAGGTAGCCTACATTTCTATTAGGAAAATTGTGGTGTATAACCACTTTTAGGAAGATAATTAGATTTACTATTTGTAAATTTATTTTTTATTTTAAATTTACTTAATAATACTTTTAAATAATACCAACTTTAACTTTTTGATCTCTTTTCCATTTGTCATGCGGCAGTTTTTTTTTTAATATTTATTATTATTTTATTTTATTTTACCGATTGCGATTCCATGGCCACGTCAACTGCAATTTTGTTTCCTTTCAGAAAAAACTACAAATTTCTTACATTTTTATTTTTTTAATTTTTTAATTTTCCAACCATTAAAATTAAAATTTCAAGATATTTATTGTTTTCTTTTTCATTTTAAAATTTCTACTTTATTCTTTTTTCTATATGTCATTGGGTGGATTTCAAATTTTTAGGTTTAATGTTCTCTATATGTTATTGGGTGGATTTCAAATTTTTAGGTTTGATGTTTCGAATGTCAATTTTTTAGGTTGATGTTTTAAATGTCAAGTTTTCAATATTTTTACTAAAGTATAATTTTATTGACTAAATAATTTAATAGCCTATACAATATTGTTTGTTAATATTAAATTAAATGTTCAATGAAACAATATTTTATTAATACAATGACTATATTTATTAACTTTTTAAGATTAACTATAATACGATTATTTTAAAGATTTGATTAGTCCGACTATTTTTCTTAAAAAAATTAGTATTACTACTGTAATTATTTAGACAATAATAATTTATTAATACTAACACAATATTAATCATTAATACTCATATTAATGAGTATTTATAATATTACATTAATGATTAATACTAATATTAATAAATATTTATAATATTATATTAATGATTAATACTAGTATTCATGAGTATTTATAATACTGTATTTTCATACTAGAGTATTATAATTATTTCTTATGTTATTTATTTAGTATTATTACCAGTAATTTATAGAATAATAATATTATGTTAAAACAAGTACTAATACATATAACTACCGTATTTATAATATTTGTATACTTCATAAATCGATAAATATTGTATTTATCATAAATAATACATCTATTAATACTATATTTATATATAAGTATTTTTCAATGTTGTTTAATATTAAGTAATTAATCCATTTCGACTAATATATTTTAGGAAAATTGCAATGAATAACCTATTCTAACAAAATAATAGTGAAATTTGAAAAAATTTACATCAATAGTCATAAATACGGTTGAATATTATATTTTTCATACTTATTAATATACTATTATCAATAATTAATACAGTATTATGTATAATTAATATAGTACTCTTATTATTAATACCATTTTCTTATTAATACGTATGACTATGGTTGCTTCGTATCCAATACCTCCTAATCATTGAATGCATACTAATGTCGATGAGCAACGACACTTGTTGGAAATTTTTAATACATTTTAATTATAAAATACAGTATCAATAAGATACTTTACCTACCAAGTAAAAAATATCATATTAATATATTTTAGAATTACTATAACACATGACCCAAACTTATCTCATTGGGTGGATACTAGAAAAATAAAATAAAAATCAATATTTATTTATGAAACATTAGGAAGATTTTAAATCTTTTTGCCAAAATAAAAGAAATAACATATTTAATATTGGATAAAACTGTCAATGAACGGAAGATAAATTGAGTGTTTTTCCTATTTTAATAAATATTGGATAGTAGAGGATAAATATGTAATTTTACCATAAAACTAATTTCCTTAAAAATAACGGTAATTTACTTTTGCTAAATTTGTACAATGTAGACACACATGAAATATATTTATTCATTTGGTCTAATATTGCAAAATGCATGCCCTTTCCATTATTTATAAAAATAATGCCAATTTTAACAATAATACTACTAATAATAAACAATCAATCATTCAAATATCTTTGATTGGCCTCATAATAAAATATTAATTCAATGATAATTGATATATATATTCGATCAGACATTGTTGAATCTCTAATCATTTAAAAAGTGATTGTTACACAAAAGATAAAATTGAAGCTAATGATCAATAATTACGGAGTGCATTACAAAAATATTTAAAATTATAAGTGTAATATATTTGTCTTGTTAAATTAGACATGTCAATTATAAAATCAGTTACTGGTCTGATAGAACTCAATCGCTCAAAATTTAAAATTGTAGTACAAAGCTTAGTTTTGGATATTAAATTACTGATATTTATTTATTTACTATAATAATAACCGTACCAACTATAGGTAAACAAGTTCTCAAAAAAAAAAAAACTATAGGTAAACAATATATCTTTAATATTTAACTGTAAATTAACTAAACTAACAAAAACTGTAAGATAACTAGATATACACCGATTAAACTTCGTGATTACAAAAAAAAAACTAAAAAACTAAAAAACCGTTAATTCGTTAAAATGAAAACCGTACTTACCAAACTCAAAGAAACCGCTTGATCTAAAAATAACTAACAAAACCGCTAATTCGTTTGAACCAAATCTTTCGTTTTATGTATAGCATACCAGTTTTTTTTTTTTTGAGAAGATATATTATTATGAATTTAGAAGATTCCATTTTATTAAAGAAATCTAATTAAACATAAGATCTAATTCAATATACCTATCAACGGATAATTACCATTATTCATATCCACGATTCAATGTGAAATTAAAAAATATATAATAGTTTCTCAAAAAAAAAAAAAAAAAAAAAAAAAATATATATATATATAAAATAATGGATAGCATTCTTTTTAAGTGGGTTGTATGATGTAAGGTTAATATAATATTAAATGTATTTAGTTTGATCGAGTTCGTTTTTGCATGGTATTAATTTAGAAAATTCCATTTTGGAAGAAATAAGATTTAATCTAAAAATGCCTATCAACGAATAATTAGCATTATTTATATCCATGATTCAACGTGAAATTAAAATATATAATATAATGCATAAAATTCATTTTAGTGGGTTGTATGATGTAAGGTTAATATAATATTGAAGTTTTTGCATAGTATTAATTTAGAAATTCCCATTTTTGTAGAAATAAGATTTAATCCAAAATGCCTATCAACGAATAATTATTTAAGTTGGTTAAACTCATTTACAACCAAATAATGAAATTATTATACTAGTGACTCATTTGATAATAATTATTTACACTGAGTGAGTCGATAACGCGATTAGTTGTCTAATTTGGTAATAATCTATTTCAACTGAAGTCACACACGTTCCATCCCGAGAATCGGTTGTACTAAAAAAAAATTATCATTATTATATTCAATATTCAACGTGAAATTAAAACAAAAAAAGGTTAACATATAATGTATAGAAAATGTATTTTTGAAAGTGGGTTAATAAAATATTATTAAATGTAGTGAGTTGGTGTTTGCATGGGATTATTTCTCATGAACCGAAAAAGCGTGAGTGATTCTCGGGTATAAAATGCATTCGTGAAGAGAAATTTTTACAGAGATTTCAAATTGCATTGAGCTGATTGATCGGATTTCAGATTCATATTTTCATAGATGAAGAAGCGCGATACTGGTAAATCGTCGTCGTCGTCGTCTTCCTCCAACCCTCCCGCCACCGCCCCCGCCGCCGCACCTTCCGCCGCCCCCGCCCCCGCCGCCGGGCCGGAGCCTCCTCTAGGCAGTGTCGAGTTTACCACTGACAGTCATGGTTTGGAGAAGGTCATTCTCCGCGGACCCCGTCGCAGTTGCGCTGAGGTACGTGACGACGAGATCGCGCGAATTACATATGTTTTGATGTTAGGTTTTCGTTTCGCATTGCTTCGATTTCTTTTCGAATCTTGTAATCGAGAGTGAATTTCTTGCGTTCTTTGAATCTGCCATGGCGATCGTTCGTCTGAATCTGCCATTTCGAACTCCACTTCCATTGCGATTCGATCCAGTGCAAGAATTATTTTCATGCTCTGTTTTGAATTTTTCTGCTATTACGATTGATTTCAAGAATTGTTTTCATGCTCTGGTTTGCACTTCTCTTCCATTGCGATTAATTTCAAGAATCATTTCATACACATGCACGTTTCTTTAATTTGAAGAATTAAAATGGTAATTCTAGGTTGAATTACGCATCTTAATCAAGAAAATATTAGTTAATCAGCTTGCGAAGTATTCAAGAAAATAGCGACGGCTTTCGAATTTTAGGTTGAATTTTGTTTCAAGTTTCATTAATGTGTAATTTTAGGTGCTTTTGTACGGAGCTCATGTGGTTTCTTGGACGAACAAATTGGGAGAGGAATTGCTTTTTATGAGCTCAAAGGTACAGAGTTTGAATTGATTTGAGCATTAAATGAATCAATTCAATTTCGCGCGCTTATTATTAATGAAACGTTTGAATTGAATGGCAGGCTGTGTTTAAACCTCCAAAGCCAATTCGTGGGGGAATTTCGATATGCTTTCCTGAAGTATGTTAAATTTATGTTATATATTGTTCTGTTCGATCGTTAAAAATCAAATCATTGTTGCAGTTCTAAAAAACTCTGTTCAATGAATACAGTTTCTCAACACTGGTATGATCGAGCGACATGGATTTGTGAGGTCAAGGTTCTGGAGAGTGGATTTGAATCCCCCTCCTCTCCCCACCGCCGCCCCTTGCAGCGCTTTGATCGACTTGATTCTCGACGAACAAGATCGATGGGCATGGAATCACAAGTAAGATCCCATCCCTTTTGATTATTTCTTTCTTTACATTGGTGTCGTGTATTGTTCATTAGTGTTAGTTTATTTGATTTTGTTGTGTAAATATCAGATATGAATTTCGTCAGAGAGTTGCTCTGGGCTACGAAGGGGAGCTGCGATTGACTTCACGTATTAGAAACATAAGGCCTGATGGGAAGCCGTTTACATTTACTTTTGCTTATCAACCATATCTGTATGTTTCGGACGTAAGGTTTGTGGCTCTTGCCTTTTTGGGCTCTACCCTGTTTGTTGAAATCAGATTTGGTTTTCATTCACTGATTCAATTGGTTTGGTTTTTGGGGCTTTTTCCTTTTTGGTCACAACCCTGTTTGTTAAATTGAGATTTGGCTTTCATTAACTGAATCAATTGGTTTGGTTTTTGGGGCTTTTGCCTTTTTGCTCGCTACCCTGTTTTTGAAATCAAATTTGGTTTTTGGGCTTTTGCTTGTTTGCTTGTTGAAATGTGATTTGGTTTTCATTGACTGATTCAATTGGTTTTCATCCACAGTGAAGTGCGTGTGGAGGGAGTTGAGACGCTCAACTATCTTGACCACTTGCAGGATAAGAAGTGTATAACTGAACAAGCCGATTGTATAACATTTGAAGCCGAGGTTAATCTCTCTCAACTTTATTTTCTTTCTATATATAGTGTTCTACTTTATTTCCTTTCTGAAGATGTGTTTGAGGATTGATCAAATATGCGACATCTGAATAGAGCTTATATGTTAGTTATGGCTAGGCTAAACACACTTTGACATGAATGAAAGCATTACAAAACATTTTCACATTAATTCATTTGTTTTGTTAAAAACATTTTCACCAGAGGAAGATATTTTAAAAACTGTAAAAACTAACTTGCCCATTTGATATCAATTTGGTCTTAAAAAATTTAAGCTTGTTTTCTTTCCAATTCACTCCAAAGATTTTCATTTTTCATAGTATTTGGATACAAATTACCACATTTCAAAAATCAAAACCAAAGTGTTGGGGAAACTACTTATTTTAGTTTTCAAGTTTTAGAGATTTCAAATGAAAATCAGAGTAAGAACTCTCTCATATGTGGTGTGTAGGTGGATAAGGTGTACATACTAACCCCAACAAAGATAGCAATTATTGATCACGAGAGAAAGAAAACCATTGAACTGCGGAAAGACGGGCTCTTAGATGCGAGTAAACCTAATTCTTCTCCCTTCACTGCTGCATTTATAACATTCCCTTTATATATAATATAGCAACAATATTCTTATACACAAATCATAATCCTATGGTAGTTGTGTGGAATCCATGGGACAAGAAGGCAAAAGCAATAGATGACTTTGGAAACCAAGATTACAAGAAAACAGTTTGTGTTGGAGCTGCTGCTATTGAGAATTCCATCACATTGAAACCTGGTGAAGAGTGGAAAGGAAGAATGGAACTCAACTTTGTTCCTTCCAGCTACTTTAGCGGCCAACTCGATCCTGAAAGAGCCCTCTTAGGTTTGGGCTCTTGATTATCAAGTCCCGGTAAGTTTAATTTACGGTTAAGTATAAGTTTAGTCCTACGGTTTGATGACAGTTAGACTTTAGTTTTCATTGTTTCAAAAACTAGAGCGTAGTTTGAAGAAATATAGAACTTAGTCCCTATAGTTTTAAAAACTAAAATTTATTTAATATGATGAAACCTAACAAATAGGTTTGTCGTCTCTAATCGTTAGTGAATTAAGGTACTTATGGCTTTTTTAAGTGACTTATACAAAAAAATCATATCATTTATGTATTAATAGTGAGCTTCTATATATTTAATATGTATTATGTACAATGAAGACTCAAATTCTAACTTTCTTCCCCTCTGTTTTGCAGATATTCAAATTGCCAGATTCGTTCTCTCTCCCTTTTCTTTTCTCCTTCACTCTGGGAAAGAAATTGTTGCTAAATAGAAATGGTGAAGGAAAGTTTTGAGATATAACTACGGAGAAAAATGAAGGCAAATACAATGAACAAGCTTTACAATTTGCTAGATTTCTTCTTGTTTGTTTTCTAGTTGTCAAATAGTGAATTCAATGAAGAAGTTCAGTTTTGATCTAAGCTCTTTTGTCTATTGGTGGGTGTTTCTACTTTTTTAAATATGTTCATTGATAAAGATTTTAACTAAATGGACAAAAAAATAATTGAAAAAATAGCAATGAATAAAATAAAAAGATCAAACCTTTTCTTCCTCTTACAAAATGGTATCTCTATTTTTTTGTCTTTGAGAAACTAAAAATGGTTCCTCTTTAGGATATTAATATACCATTCTAAATTAACTTAAAAATGGTAGAAGTAGAAGTGTGGAACAGCTTATATACAACAACTTATGCTAAAACAATTCATTTTATTAGAGTGAAGTGCAAACTAATATATTAGAACTTCAATTAATTGGTTGAAAATGTGTTAATATGAACCTGTTTTTCCATCTACTTGAGCTTTAAACTTTGGAAAAGCCAATGTGGCCTTTTTGTTTCACTTGAGCTGCTCATTGGATCACTGCATTCTTCTCCTCTTTCTGATTTGAATGACAAACATGAATCAATCTCCCTGTTCTTTTGAATGACAAAGGATTTCGATCTCTTCTCGTTTATAGTACTACCGCCACCAATACTTAGACTTAGCTCAACATCACCGACAATCGAAGTGCTCGGCCCGGCTTGTTCTTCGTCGACAGTGCTAACCCCGGTCGAGTACATGTCCTCCTCTGCCGGCCTCTCGAGGTCAAATCCTCTTGACATTCTCATGTTGTTGTCTCCAGAACAGCTTCCACTTCTCTCTCTCAAGCTTTGAAGATTGAAGATCAGCCCCCCTCCTCCACTTGAACTTAATGTGTTTTGCTTGCTTTCTTTCCTTGCCTCTTCCATCAGCTTTTTCTGAACATTATACAATCTATGGAGTTCCTTCACCTACAAAGCATTGACTTGAACAAATGAAACACAAATTTGGGAAGCTTTTCTATTTGTTTTTCTTGTGTTTCTAGGTGAAATAAAAAATGTCCAAAAGCCACTCTCTCTATATATATACACATAAGAACTATAGCCCTAATGGGCATTTGTGTAAGGCGAAAAAACTAACGAATCTCCCCTTTTCACTTTGGGAAGGAACTTGCCATTTTAGTAGCGATACGAAAAAAAAAAAATTAAGCTTCTCTGTGTGTAGATTTTTAGTCAACACATCAGATCCCTTATGATTCGTATGTATCTTCTTGAACTCAAACAAACCATCATTTAATGCATCTCTCATCCAATAATACTTCACATTTATATGTTTAGTTTTGGAATGGATAGGGAGAGATTTGTTGAGTTTTTTTTTTTTTTTTTACTTGTGGAAGACCCACATATAGGCCCATTAGTATATAGTTCTATCAATTTGGGTTGATAACTTAAAAAGACTTTGGTCTCTGTTACCTGATTCTTGAAGACATGTTCATGGATCTGCATTGTGTTTTTAATGGCATCCACATCTCCTTTTTGCAACACCTTGTTCATTGGTTGTTGAAACTTGTCAAGTCCAGTACTCATTAACACTTTTTGGGGAGGCTTCCTTGTTGAGTAGTCCTGAAAATGGTGCCACTCATTCACTCTTTGAACTTTGAATGTGTTGCTGCTGTGGCCAGAGGTGGCTAGAGGATTGAAATTGAGTTCAAGTCTTGTTCCCATGCCTGAAAAATCAAATGGCTGTCAAAAAATGCTTTAATGAATTTCCTACTGATTTGCTCGACAATCAAATTTCATGGGATCGGAAGATATATTTCATGAGAATAGTTAAGGTGGGCGTAAGAACAATATATATATATATAAAAGGAGACAGAGTCTAGTTGACCAATTTCTACTGTCTAATGCAAAATTTAGAAATGCATCCAGGAGTAATGAGTTCAAACTTCAAATTTCCATCTTACATGTTATGAAGCCAATTATAATGAGCCAAAAGTCAAATTATAAGCCAATCCAAATAAATATAGATGGAGGGAAATTAAAAAAAAGTGTATATATATATATATAGGCTTAGGCTAGCTAGTCTAGAAGAAAAAAAGATGCTACAATTTCAGAGATTTTATGGTTTCTAGATCTTGGAAAAGCATATTAATCAAACAGTAAAGAAACAATGCAGGAAAAAATAAAAGGGATGTGTAGAATCTCTCTCTCTCAATATTTGGTGACATAAAAATCTGTTCACTTCCTTCTGTTTCCTTTCTTCCCATAAGATCAAAAATCTCAACTCTAATTGAGAAATTCCCCACAAAAGTTAACATAAAACATTGGAAAGAAAGAGTTTATTGTCTTGGAGGTGTAGGACATTTTTTTTATTCACGGATTTGAACTTGTAACCTCTTCGTTACTAGATTATACATTATGGCAGAATCATAGGCCTAAAAGGCAAGCCTTAAGCATTGTTATTGAGAAATTGCTTAGAACTTTCAGCAAAGAGATCAGTGAGAAACTGTGCATAAAATGACTGATGTGAAGCAATCCCAGCCACATGGAGATCAAATTTTAGAAGCATTGATTTTCCAAAAATATTTCAAAATCCCAGAGAGAAATTCAAACAAAACCATAATAAAGAGCAAAAAACTCTATAGAAAAAGTAAGAAACATAATTGAAAAAATGAAGAAAATGAAGAAATGACCTGATGTAGAAGAAAGAGGCTGGATGTTGATTGTTTCCTATGATACTCATTGAACATTTTCAGCCTTGTTCCTCATACCAATGCTTTGTTGATCAAAATAAATTGAGTGCTCATAAATAATAATGATGATAATAATAATAATGCCTCAAGTTGTGAAACTAAAACTCAAAGCTTATTTCCTTTGAAAGGACAAAATCCAGCCTCTTGATCTTTGCTTTAGTTTGAGGAAGAAACAATAAAGCAAACAACACAATAAATTATAAAATCCCTGCTGTTAATAATTCAGGTTATGACAGCCTGTGAAGGAAGGGAGCTGCTAGGCAACAACAAAAGCTGATTTGGAATGTGTTCTCTTTTTTCTTTGTTTATGTAATATTGTAGTTGAGACCATAGTGTGGGTTGGCCTCGACATGATTATGACTACGATTTAGGATGGTCGCCTACTTAAAAAGTTTCATTCACAATCAAATATTGTAAGATTAAGTTGTTTAGGTTGTTTGTCCGGTAAAAATAATCAAATTGTACATTATTTAATCTGAATATCACATATATATTTTTTTAAGGTAATATTTTATTTGACTTTGACAATCAAATGTTATAGATTTGACGGTTTGTCTCATAGAAATAATAGAGATTCGCGTAATTAAGTTAGATACAAAAAGAAAGTAAATATTAAATTTGGTTGAAGCTTAATGGTAAAAAAAGTCATAGAAAATAAAAAAAAATATTATAAATTCGATTCAACCACGTATCTAAGAATTAGTTTCTTTGACAACCGAACGTTACAGGATCATGTAAATTTGTTTGAAAAAATAGTCGAGATAATCATAAGCTAACCCGAACACTCAAATATATATATATATAAGTAATATTATTATGTTTGGGTATGAGGCTGTACTTGAATGTATTGTATTGTACAGTATAAGGAATGGTGAGGAAGAGCAAAGAAAAAAGGAGTGGGGGCCCACAAAAGGTATTTATAAATAAAAACAAATGACAGTTTTGTAAACATGAGCCAGTATGTGTATGCATGCCTGTGAACAAGATATATTCCAGACAGCTCTTGGAAGCTTTCAAAAAAAAAAAAAAAAAAAAAAAAAATATATATATATATATATATGCAACTATGAAGGAAACTTAATTATTATTATTATTATTTATTATAATTATTATTATCATTATTATGACACTTCTAATTCCTTTTTAATTTCTTCAAACAAATTCTTGTTCCTTTTCCCCCTTTTTTTATGGAAACACCAAAATAATTCCAAGGTAATAATATATTTGAAAAGCTATGCTTTTATTATTATTATTTTTTTCTTTCTCTTTTTGGCAAATTCTCACATGTTCATGAGGAAATTAAGTTGATAGTTATGATTTCACTTAAAGGGGTTTTTCACTTTTAAGTTTACTGATAAATTGAATCATCAATTTAAGTTCTTTGATTGATTTGGGATCTAACATATAATTAACAAAAAAAAAAAAAAAATGATATTATAATTGTAGAGAAAATGATTTGTGATTATGTGCTCCAGAAAATGTAAGCATATAGGTAGAGATTTGAGATTGGAAAAAGGAAAATTTCCCTTTTTTTTCTTTTCTCATATCATTTTCCTATAAAAGCTACATATAAAATATCCTCAACCTTACTATATATATAAACCCACCTGCCATGCATAAACCAATAACTTAAATAATTGTCATTATAAAGAACCTAACTCAAATGATATCATATATAATTCAATAATTAAAAAGTTATATGTTTGAATAACACATTCATTTGGTTAATATGACAAGTGTTTATTACTAAACTATATTTATATGAATTACTTATATTATTTTACATATATATATATTATGATTAAAATAATCATGTTAAACCTAAAATACTTTTTAAATGCTAATTGAATTAATTAATTTAGTTTGAAAAAAATTTGTTGTCAAATCAAGTCCTAAAACCTTTTTTAGTTCGCTTGAGGGAGGGGTCATTCTTGGCACTCCAGTTTAGTAAGGAAGTGTATATACTTTCTAACGCCGGTTTGCTTTTATTTAGTAATAATATTGTGATGACAAGTGTTTGCTAGCTGCAAACGTTAGTTTTTGTTTTGTTTTCGTCTTGTTTGAAAGAAAGTTGATTGATAAAGATTTTTATATTATGGAATCAAACGTCTTTTATCTTTGGAGCTGATCTCCTGTTTGTTTCTGGTGGTTACGTGTACGTCAATATGATTTATATTTGTTGATTTAATCGCCACTCTTCATTTACTCAACCTTTATAGTCTTGAATATTTTGAGTCAAGTTCTTATGTTGGGTTCTTCCAATCTCAAATATAAGAAGACCAACTTGCAATTTTATATTGATCCTTCTAAATTTTTATTAATCTTTTTTTCTATGTGTGGTCGATTACGGTGCAAGATGTGAATTCGAATCAATTTAACTGTTGTAATTTTTTTTCGGTTGTGTTTGCTCCTATTTTATTGGGAGTGAGTTTATAAACCTTTTTCTATTATTATTATTAATGAATGTTTTATGATTTAAAAAAAAAAAAAAAAAAAAAAAAAAAAAAAAACTTTTTAGTTCAACAAATGTAAGGATAAACCAAAACGGTCCGTGGCGATATGTACTTTAAGGATAAAAATTTAAACAATCCACTTCAAAATTAATAAATATTGCGTATTATTAATACGTTGATTATAATTGTTAATTCTTTTAAAATGTGATAATAATTTAGTAATTATTTTCTTAATTTTGCTAATTTTGAAAATTCGGCCAATTATAATATATCTCAATTCAAAATTGGGGTTTTTTCAGAATTAAACTAAATTGATAAAATATTTACAACACTGTGTAATTTTAAAAAAAATAGTCATCCTAATTAAATATAGATATAAAATAATACTTTTTATACTGAATAACTGATACATAATATATGATTATTATTTATATTGTATATTTGATTATAGATACTAAATATTTTCAAATTTGACTAAATCTATAATTATTTTGTAAAATATTGGACTATCCAATACAATTTGCCTTCAAAATTTCAAGTTTAATTTTATTGAAAATTTAAGGATGGATAATTGATTAGAACTCTATGAAACACATGCATATTAATCATTATTTTTAATAAAAGATTACACATTAATAATTAAAATTAATTAAGGTCATATTTTAATGTTTCCCTATGACATATATATATGGGTGGTTGGCTATGCATGGGTTGTCCATGTGAGCTATGCACATGCCATATTTTATCCATTGACCATTTTTAATCAAAGAGAGAATCTAGATTCACAAATCATAAGCAATTAATTTATTTTAACGGCGTTAACTATAGATAATTATCACGATTAAGTGGCTGCTTTAGCGCAATTAATGATACTTACATCATAATATTGACGTTATGCATCCGTAATAGAATTTTTTACATTATTTATATAATTTGTATGCTTCTCTCCAATTTTATAATTCTCTATTTTGAAAATTGTGCCCATCATATTTTATTTTTGTTACAAAACTGTCCATTATGATTAGAGATGTCTACGAGGCGGGACAGTGCCTGGAAATATCCTTCCTGTCCCATCCCCGCCACCAAAATTATTCCCCATCCCGATAAAATTCACCATTTCTTTTTGTGGGATGGGGACGGGGATTCACTACGTAGAAATGGTGGAGATTAGGTTCCTCACAGTGAAAAATTCACAATTTTATTTTTACTTTTTCTTTTGTTAATCTTAATTTTTATAAGTATATTTTAATAATATTTATTTTTTCATGGAAAATATACCTTAATTTCAATTTGATAACGAATAATCATAAAGAATATGCATTTGAATAAATATTTATACCAATAAAATATTATAAGTAAAGATTAAAATAGTAAAAAGAGGGAAACATTATTTAAAAAAAAAAAAAATTAATTGTATACGGGGCGGGGATCGGAGAAACGGGGATGGTGAATGCATTTCTCGTCCCCATCCTCATTTACTTTGCGAGAATTTTTTCATCCCCATTCACTTTTCTATTCACCGCTCCGTTTGGGGCGGGTTTCCGCAGGCCTGACCCTATGGAGAAAATAAACATCTCTAATTATGAATTATGATGATGTAGTTTTATTTATGGGAAATTATAGTTACTAGACCTATTATGAAAATTAATTGCGGATTTAGGCACCTAAGTTTTTTTTTGCAAATTTGTATTTTCATTTAATTTTCCAAATTAAATATTCTTCTTAAATTCGATTTTGCCCCTGGTT